>NBIV01000434.1:0-37212 GCA_003194525.1 Gracilariopsis chorda
TCTTGGACGAAAGAGGACACGATGTTGCCAAGTGGAGTAGATCTTGACACAAAGATTGCAGGGATCATCAGACCATAATATGCGAAATCAACCACATGACAAACATGCAGGGAAGACTTGAGTGAACAGTCAGAAAACGTCGGCCAATCATCCGGAAAGAAAGTAAGAATGAATGTTATTGCACGGTTACTGGTGTAGTCCCTTCCGACAAGCGGCGCGTGTGGCCGACGGCTGTGAGCCGATGGGGCCCCTCTCCGACCGCTTCCAGGATGCTCGTCAAAGTCCCATGTCCCGTAGTACTCGACGAGCCCATTTCGTTATGCAAAGTAGAGAGGAAACCCCCCTGATGCAGCGCAACTGAATATCTTTTCATTCTCCTTCACACGGCGGGATATATACTTGCAAGATATGCAATAATCCGTTTCCGATGCCGAAACCTCTGACTAGAGGTGGGGCCATGAAACTCGTTGATCAAGTTTACTACGAAATCGAAGAACATGTAGTTTCCTGTATCTTGATTCCAGTAAATATTCGAACACCACAGATCGTTGTGTGTTACGGTTGCTATGATGGAGGGCAGCGTTGGATCAGGGGCACAGCCGGTGGGCATGTAGAACGGGCGGTATGGGTGGCGAGTATGTACGAGGTATGGGGAGTAAGGCAGTGTGGAATAAGATGGACGGAAGGTGGGGGGCTATGGGATGTTTGCGTGAGGAAGAAGCGCTGTGTGCTTTTCAAGGGGAGGGGAGGGACGGAAGAGGTTGGTAGGGTGGGAGAAGAAGCGGGTGGAAGGGATGGAGAAAGTAAAAGCTAACTTACGTATACATGCATCGTTTCTGACACGTTAACGTCGTCTGGTAGCTCGATGAACGTTAATGACGCGAAGCTACATGCAACAGTTCAAAACAAAAACGCGGATCTCATACTTTCTCGATCTTTCGATGGAGACACAAGTTGTGCACAGTTCGATAACGCATGGCAGATCGCCACACTGATTGCAAGCGATTATGTAAATGAAGTTAGTGGCTCGCTAAACTCCCCCAGTGTTCTCTTCGGTGAGAATTGAGTACATGAATTCATGTTCTGATCAGCGGACTCCAACTCGCCTTCCACGCAAACGCCATTGTGGAGCTCAAAACGCAGGTTTCTGCCACACAGTGCTTTGATGAAAAAGACTAACGTGGTTTGCTCGGTAGATCTCCCCATTTCAGCAATGCATGATCGAACTTCACCTCGGTGATGAAGTAAGTGCAGGGAATTTATGTACAACTTCAAGAGCGATGATCGATGCACTACTGCACCGATTTAAAGCAATGCTGGGACTTGCTAGATATTGATTCCTTTACCAGCCTTGAGTTACACTAGAATACGAGCCACCACAGGTTGTACACAGACTCACCAGTTGACCGACACAAGGTGGATGTACGACTGTACGTGTACAGGATTGTGCAAAGCCGTTTCTCTTATCAATCGTACAGGTTGACGATGTTTTCACGGCTTCTATCTACCACTAGACGCAGAGCTGGTTATTGAGCACCAGTAGGCAACTTGTTACCGCGTTGACAACAGGCAACGCACGTTGTAGTACCAAACAATACACGTAGAGGATGAAGCAAACGGTTAGTGGTCTACCTGCCTTGAACCGATGGATTTGTGTATACTCAGCAAGTAGATATTGTGAGCTGGTTAGCGCGTGTTTCGCCACAACGAATGACTTCACATACCGTTGGTAACGTTTTACACCGATGAGGTTCATCGGTGTACGCCGGTGCATAGTACTGTAGTGTTAGCGCTGATGAAAATGGTTGCAGTGCTGCATGACAAGAATTTGAAATTTGAACAACCCATCGTGGAAGGAACAGACATCACTCGTGGTTGTGTTTGATGGCACAGTTTCATCATGCATCTCAGGCCTTGCGCCCAACCCCTCTTCCCCCGTCTCGCGTTGCTCGCGTTTTCGTCGAGCCGTCTTTGTCCTGCCCGGGCTTCCATAAGCAGCCCGTCTCACACGCGTATTGCGCTCAACCCGCGTGAAGTCGCCTTCCCAAACGCCCTCGCCGTAGTCTCTCGCTGCCTCTGATATTGACGTGCCGTGCCCACCGTTGAGCGTACCGCCGTTGCTGCACATCTCCGTACAGCCGTCGCCCAATACACTTGCGGAGCCGTTTGCCACCGCCGTGCGCACTAACGGTGCAACAAACGACCAGTACTTGCAGCTTGCCAACTTCACCAGTGCCAAGTACGAGTTGTTGGATGATCACCTTCTGTTTAAGCGCCACATGGATGACCCACAATCCGGCTTGATTCCCAGCGCCTCGCGTACAAGATCCGCCAGCTCTATGCCCAAGGCCGTGCCGACATGTGTGTGTGCGAGGTCGGCAACGTGCACCTTTTTGATTCTCTTCGTCGTCGTCGTCACGAGCCCGCTCCCGTCTCGCCGTTCTTCTTCCGTGCTTGTGCCGCACATTACACCACGTCCTTTAGCGCGCGCCAATCGCCGCATCGTCGTTCTCCACGTCAGCCGCCTTCGTTGCTTCGCACACAAACACCTCCCCGCTCATGCATATCGAGATCACCAGCGAGCAAACTCTCGCCGCACTGACTTTACGACCAAATGGGTCAAGTACGCCCAAGGCCGGTTCAATGAGTGTGTTCTCTGTGCGTGCAAATGTATACCGCTTTCGCAACTTTGGAATAGTAAAGGCGGTGCCAAACGATAAACTACGCTTGCTGTGCTGATTTTCGCTTGGAGAACGCAATTGAGCGATGAGGCGCTGCAAGCCGCGCGTTTCCTTGTTGCGCGTCGCATGAATACAATATGAGCTGCGTCTCTGCCAGGATCCCGCAACCAAAACTCTGTGGAACACGGAACATCTTTGCAATTCTTGCTTTCAGTCGTACGTCAACAAGGAGGTCGTGGTATACCAAGCTAAGCACAGCTCCAAGCGAAGGGCGCTGCGGCCGTTCCCATTCTCGTTGGAGCACGACGTGGTATCCTTCCGCAGGCGATCGAAGTCAGCTCCGTTCGACTACCACGATCCTCGCCTCGAAGCCGCTTCCACGGCAACCTGGTACGCTCCTCTCACTCCCCACACCACCGTCACCTGAGTGCTTTAGGAGCAAATTCACCACAAACAAGCCAACCCTCCTTTTCACGCACACACTCTTCAGCTCCCACTACCGTCTTCACTTTGCAATGGCTGCGTCCGGAAATGGCGCACGACACGATCATTCATTCGTTTCTGATGACGATGACGGTCCATGGATTCAGGCCTTAGCGGCCACGAAGAATCCTTCAAAGCTCGTGTCGACAAGCTTCGTGCAGAGATTGAAGCATTGAAAGCGGAGAACAACATGCTGAGACAGAAGCTGATTGACGCAAACAGATACTGGCTCAAAGCAAGCAGTTGCAATCCGCAATGGACGCTCTACTGAATTGATGTCTTTCTCTCTGTTAATCGGAGTGTACCAGAAATATGTGCCAGTAGCGGGCGATGCGATGTTTTTTATTGAATCTGATGACCAGTGGTTGGTAGTTGGAATACTGCAGGTACCGTTGGTAAGCATGCACGGCAGGTTGCGTGCACGGCGAGATTTGGAGCGTACACTGCGCATATTATTCACGATGACGGTTCTTTCTTGCATCAGTAGTTCATACTTTGTGCGCAAGTTGTCGTTTTGCTCCAGAAATCACATCTTGGCTTACTTCTTTCTCACTCATCCACCACTAAACTATGAAATATACCTTCTGATGGTGCCCTGTCGTTGCCGCTCAGCTCCATATCAAGCACATTCGCTGCACCGCTTGTCTTATCGACGACATCATCATGCGTCGCACATGCTACCCTTGGTGTGACTTTTTTACTTAGGTCCATTGACTAACCCAGCCCATCATAGACTGTAGCCTTTGCAATTGCTCTCACACTCATCCGGACGCCCTTAAAAGTATCTAAAGACCGTAGCGTAGTAGTACGGAAGTGGCCTTCTTTCACTATAGAGAAGCAGGACAATGCAATCGAAATTATGGTAGCTCGAGACGGTACAATTACTCGTCTCCATCTTCTTACTCTCCTTGAGGTATTCGAGCAACAACTCGTAGCCCGGTGAGCTCTCACCGAATTCCTTAATGACACAGCTGGTGGCACCGACCACCTTAGCGGCATTACCCTCCTTGTCGATCTTGCAAAGACCAGCCCATTCACCAAGTGCTTCTTATCCGGCACGCGCACGAGCGCCACTTCATGGACAGCACAAAGCGCATCGATCAAACGCGTGTATCGCGCTCGTCACAGTCAGAAGCGAGGATGCACAGTTGCACCTGACCGCGATCCAGAGCCTTTACGACTTCGTTCAGACCACGGAACAATCCGTCGTGTACGACAGACTTTTTGAGCACCTCTTGCAGGGCCTTGAGGATGTCCATTTCTCTGACATCTTCGGGACGGCGTCATCGGAACTTCGTCAGACATAGCGGTTACATGGGTTGTGCGTTTTTGCGAAAAGGGACAGTGATCAAGGTTGTCACCAGACAAGGTTCTTCCAACGTGATGAGGTATTTCACTGATGGGGCGGGCACGTCCGGAGTACGTGTACAAGTTCATAAGATCTTTGATCCGTTCAGAATCTCGTGTTCGGTAACGCGGGAACGTTGGGCAGCAGCGCTGGAGCGACAAAATTACAGAAGATGAATCTTCAGATTCATCGCTGTTCGCCATCCAACGCGATCTGCCCACCACAGACGCCTATCCACGAAGGGCAGATAAGATAGTGTAACTTGAGCGCACAGCTTTCGCTCTAATGCGAGTATTTTCGGTACATGTCGTTGTTGTACGGCGCAACGATCTTCGTGTTTACGAATGAACAGAAATATATCGGAGGTGACGGAGGCGATACAAGAATAAGCCGCAATACGGATTGAATATAACACATCAATAGTAACTAAAGTCGGCTCGACGCCATGTCATCCATAACCATGTCGCGCTTCTCCGCCAGCAAGTCATGCACACTTCCGTCGTAGAGGCGACCGTCTTGTTCCCGCTGCCAATGCGATCATGAAATTCAATCGTACCCTTCTCGTTGGAGACGCAATCTTCTATAGAATGTGCCACAAACACGGGCAAGCAGAATCGTTCAGCCTCACTCATGATTTTTTCACAACTATGCAAGACCGCTGATACCATTCAAGGCTCGAAAGATAGAAGGAAAGAAAGAGAGCTCCAACCTGTCTACCGTAACAAAGAGGAAATAATGGTTCTCCGACTACAGCCATGCGTCACATTGAACTACTTTCTACTCATGGGGATGTAGCACGCGTGCACAGCAATTTTGCGACGAGCTTACAAAGATAGTGGTGGTACATCAGTGGCTGTTGGGATATTATGTGAGTGGGCTCTATCATCTATGGATACTGACGGTGCGGAAGCCATTTGCTTCGCAACAGCAGTCCTATATCAACTTGCCATGCGACTAGCGAACGTTCGCTCGACTTGAAGAAAGATCAAGAACGGTACAATTCTAAAACGATACAAGAAAGAAATCCACCACGCACGGAACGATGCCTCCCGATCATCTTTAAGCACCCTGACTGGAAATGTACCACGTTCCCGTCGTCCCGCTTCCCTCACGCTTTCAGGAACCCAATGCATCGCTCTTTTTCTGTATCGCTTGTTTATAACGCAGTGGCACATTCAAAGCAAATTTGTCCTTCTCTCATATCTTTTGCAAATGTTGGGTTGTCTGCTTGAGCTCCCTCACGGCTTCCTCCACTCCCCATGCTTCTTCCGGCTTTTTATCCGATCTGCACAGGCTAGCAAAAAGCTAAGCAAGATAGTTATCTGCACGTGCTCCTCCAGTGAGTTGCTCTTGTGAGTTGAGCGATATCTTCAGCTGGTTTCGCTTGTGAATCATCTTCCTCTTCTCGACACCAGTTTTTTTCTTAAACACGTTAGCCAAAGCCTGACCCAAAAATACAACGATGGGAATGCGATACTCTGGCAGAAATCGAGAAACGCATTTTATCAGTGCCCTGGCTGAAGCCATGATATCGGGCGTCACAACGTTGTGAATGCAGTTCGAAACGAGGGCAAATACTGCGTTCTGCGAATGAAACCCCCCACATCTCTTTTGAAGACAGGTTATCGTTAAGATTAGTCAGCAAAACCATGGGTACTTCCTTAAGATCTGCGGTTGTTGCACTGCCCATTTCTGTAACTTTTAGGAAATCAACGTGAGGATTGTTCCTCCGTCCGATATTTGCTGATATGCGAGCCCCGAAAATTATGACCTTCCGTGACTATGACAAAGGAGAGGACTGTGGTCCTGTAGGTCGCGCGATAGCATCAACAGCAGTCTGATTCAAGAAACCACCAAGGTCAAGAAAAGACACCAGATTTGTCGGATCCATATGATTGAATCGAAGGAGGCCTTGGAATGCAAGCTTGTCTCCTCGCTTCCTCGGTATTTTCAAGATCTAGCAAGTCCCTCTGACATGCTCCAAAGCTAATGAATTGATCTAATTTCCAAGCCGCCGTAATAGCACGTTCTCCATTCTCGTAGTAATGCGACAATGTTACAATAGGTTCTTCTTCCTGAAGACCACGAACTACGTACAAAAGGCAGTGCGATCGAATAGAAACATGATCAAAGAACAGCTCCCATGGCAGAATTTGCGGAGATAAGTCTGCCATAAGAACAATCGGACTACTCTTCGATCGCTGAACCGCAGATGACCAGCTCAAAAACTTGTGAGGCTCCCGTAGAACGTTATAGCCAACACCCCTAATAATTCCTGAATCCCGGTCCTCGTGCCACACGCGATCCCTTTTTAAACCGTGAGAAGCACGGGAAGAACCTCTTACAGAGTTGAACTGGTCTTCGGCCATCCCTCTCAAGAAAAAGGGTAATGAGATAAACGCTTGGCCCTCATTCATGCTAAGGATATCGGCTTCCACTACAAAGCGGGCGAGGAAATCCAATATCATTATTGGATCCTCTCCAGAAAAGTTCTGGTTACGGAGGGAAAGATGCATTCGCTTGATGCAATCCCTCACTCTACCCGTTCTACGGGGCGTTCGATCCAATGGGGAGTCTTCGAGCCGGTAGTATCGGTATGATAGCAACCTCCGAAACATCGGGTCACTAGGTCGTAGCTCCTTCAAGCCTGCGTGCTTCCGGCCCTTCTGCCATGACCGGATAACACCATGAGTGGCTGACGACCGCTTTGAGTGGGAGGAGCGTCCCTTTCGCTCATCCTCCGACGAGGAGTCCGACGAGACCTCTCCGACATGCTCTGTGCTGAATCCGAGTAATCGGTGTCCGAGTCGTAGCGCTTCGACTTCCGCCTACGGCGGCGTTCCTTTTTCCCAGCATGCTGGTCGCGGTGCGACACCTCAGCAGCCAGTAAATCCAGGACTTCATCTCCAGTTCGGAGGATCTGTTCCACCGCCTCTAGGCGGGAGCGTAGCCGATCAAATCGGTCTTCGATCCCTTCGACGGAGGCAGCAGGTCCACCGAAACATTCAAACAGCATGTTGACGTCCGAACGCAAGGTTCGAAGATCCTCAGCAATTCCCTTTGCAGGGGTTTCCTCCACCACCTCACGGAGGGCTTGGAATTCCCTAACAAGGGCGTTATGGGTGGCGCGCAGAGTGCGCACCTCTGCCTCCAAGGGGTTACCCTGGCGGCTGTCATCAACCGTTCGACGGGATCCCACCACCTCGACAGCGGGAGTCGGCCGGCTCACCGGATGTGGACCGTCAACTGCCGGAGCCTTGCCAGCGGCATCGGCCGGTTGGGACAAAAGGGGCAACGGAATGTTCCGGGCTTCCCGGTTGGGGTTCGACGTTCGAGAGCCACCACCCCTCATGGGGATCTTGGAGACGAACCATCCATCGGGTTGGTCCGCCCCGTCGCGGGAGCGACTGCGAGTGACTGCCGCCTCCACATCGGAGTGCTTCCGAGACATCGGGTAACCAAACCAAAGCTACCGGGACTTCGGGTGTAGAAACAAATCCTCAAAGAGGGAAAATCACCAAAGTGGGAACTCCTGTTCTGCTAGGTCGGGAGACCACTTTGTAGTGCAATGCCCTGAAGGGGAAAGACACCACGAACACGTCCGAGATCTTCCTCCCTGGGAGTAAACCAGCGGCAAGAGCCACTTCTGGGGAAAGGCGCGACAAGTCGGGTGTAAGAGCGAGGCCGATCTCGTCTCCACGTTAGGTAGAGGAGTGAGGCAAAGAAGAAGGCGTAACCACGTGTGTGGGATCAACCTCTCCTGAGGAGTTGTGAGTGTCCACGAGTGTGCGAGCAATGGCACGGAGCCGGGGCAAGCCGCGATTGGCGGATGTACCACCCGAAAAGGGGAAAAGGGGAAAAGTGAAAGAGAAGAGAAAGGGGAGTCACGAGGGTGACGACGGTTATTGGCAGTGCCGGTTGAGATATCCCTATACAGGGCGAACATGACAATAAGAGGTAAACACTTCTCAATATTGCGTTTGTTTAGATGTGCAAGGGGGATGGTCAACCCGTGGCTACGCACTATCCCTCCGAAGGAGTTGTATAGTCCGCGCGGGCGGTGAAGACCAGAGCCAAACCCGAGGTCAGGACCCTTGTTGGGGGAGTTTACTGTGCGGCCCCGGCGACGCCGGCGCACTAAGTAGTGTAGCGCTAGCTACAATTAATTACCATAAATTAAGTAAAAACATCCCAAGTTTGGGGCAACCTCCTGCACTCTCACCGTGTCCCACGTTTCCTTCCCACCGTAGTGGTATCACTGCTAATCATAAGTACACCTCACCAGGCCTCCGTCGAGTCACCAAGTTATGAACCGAACCATCGGAATTACCCTCGCAGAGGCGTTGCACTACAAAGAGCTATAGCACAGAACGGTTAAGGACTGTTACTATAGGTGCTCCTGTGTCGAATACGACTTAGAATTCCCACGGTCTGACCAAAGGGTCTTGAGTTGTGGGTTTTGGTTGCTGGTTGGCCTTCGCCTCCCTCACCTGGCAGGTTGCCCTTCAATAGGCTGCGAAGCCACTCGGTAGTCTGGCTGTAATGTCTGAATGTGTGGCTCTCCACTAACTACAGTAATAAAATATAAGAAAATAAGTACTTAATTAGTGGAGACCAACTACAGTACCATGCACAGCAGTGCAGTGCCAAATTACTATTCATAGTTCACATTTCTCCATAAAGACGTAACTTCCCTGGTCCGACGCACAGTAGCGAATGCTACACGTGGATACTCTCCGCAAGAAGTCGCAATCCCTGCGAGGGCCTGTCTAACCAGAGCCTTACTCTGCAAAGAGTACTCGAACGAGAACCGAGTTTACCATTTGCTGGTGGCGCTTACTGTAGTACAGTGGAAACGTTGTCACTCGCCGCTGGTGTACGACACTGACGACGGAGCCGTCATTACCTAAGTAGGTTTCCACACAATAAACTATAATAATTACCTAAAGTGGTGCACACCTCACGAGGTCCCCACAAGTGAAGTTTCCACTTTCCGTCCACAAGTGGCAACAACCATAAAGGTAAATATCTCAAATTGGAACCAAAATTACCAGACGCGTACAGCGTACCATCTGTCATCAGAATACATCATACCACCTGTACAGGTTCGGTATGGCCATTTTATTGGCATTCCACGAGAGATCAACTCATATGTGAGATATCGCATCACTCCAATACCGGATATTCCTATGAGTAGAATTTCTCCTCTAACACCGCGCAAGCGTTGCTCTACACTCCGTATGCCTTCTTGGACAGCCAAGCCCATACATTTTCTATAATGTTAATGTCCTGAATCTCGGCTGGCCAGTCCAAAACCGTTACATTATTGTCCTGTAGCCACTTTTTAGTAACATTTACACGATGGGGACTAGCCTCATCGTGCATAATACTTCAGTTCTTTCCAACAGCTTCCGCCTCAAATAGTAAAAGTTTAGTAGAAAGCATCTGCACATAAGAAGCGAAATTCAAATCATTTTTAAATGCGACTATAGTTTCACGTCCATAAAAAAAACTTGAGGCCCAAACCGTAAGAAAATGAACCCTCTGCTGTATCTTGGAAAAAACTTCAGGCTCCTTCCTGAGATCGTGTTAATAGCTCTCAAATCTATCGGGGCGGCCCAATTAAAACGTTTTATTATCCGAGAAAATCACATTCTTTTATTCTATAGCGTGCCAACGGAGAATAGCACTAGCTGATTTTAGGCGTAAAATTTTACTTTTTTTGTCATGTGAGGTCCTTTGTTTGTCTTTTTGTATTGCAGATAAGGAATCTCTTGCAAAATCTGTTAAACGCAACACATTTCAATATCTAGTACATGCATTTGTAAAGTTTGCGTGTATATGATTGGAAAAGTATAACATTGCAAACAATAGTGCATTTGGTACCCTTTTTTTGGTTGTCTCGGTTTTTTTTGTTGACTTCTTAAACGCATCAAATATAGCTAAACGGTAGTGCAGTGTCGCCTTATTATTTTTGGAACTCTAGATGACTCAGTGCATGGGAACTGCAAGCCTTGAGTTGAGTTTTTTCGACATCGAAAAGAAACTTTTTACGCCGCATAATTTGAATGAAATAAAATGTGGAAAATTGGGGTGTGGAAGAAGTGTGAACGAGTAGTGCATAAACGGCGTTTGATCACCGTAGCCCGTACTATTGCACGCCAATTTTAGTTCAAAATGAGCTGATGCTATAAAATTTGCTGCAATAAAGAAATTTCGTTTATTGTTTTTCAAATGATGTGATTAGGTAAGTCGTTTGCAAATATCTCTTTTCGTAGTATTTGGCGCTTTTAGGTTGGCTGTGGTGTTGTTTTCGAACAACAGAGCGTAGTTTGATGTTTATAGAGCTATTTGCTTTAGAGATATATGAATTTCGGGGAGTGTATAATTTTGACCCGCACTGTAAGTGATAGACGCCTTTCTCATCTTCTGGCAATATAAAAAAATTTAAAAAAAGCTTCGTACAAAGTGTAATGTTACCGTGTGCCGCGAGCTGCCATGCAGCTCGTGATAAGGTTTTCTTGTCGTGTGCCAACACTCGTAAGGGTTGATCCGACATCACCACCACCCGGCCGCATTTACCTGGAAAGCCATGTCTACGGACTCGGAAAAGCCTCATCTCCAACCGCACAAACGAGGACGCGGCGATGCGCACGTACAACCGCGGAGCGGTAAGAGAGTTCGCCTCTGCGGTGATGAAGCTCAGGTTGCGTGTGGGTTTAAGCCTCAACGTGATGATCACATATCAGAGCCGTCCCTGCGGTCAACGAGTCCTGAGGACTACACCTCGGCAGCAGTCCTTGGTGGAAAGCTCCCCTTAGTTTTGCGATGGGCTCGAGTGCTCTTGGACAATCACGTCAAGAAAAGTAACCGTTTCATGACTGGACTGAGCTCTGCGGCAGTGGCGAAACGGCATATTCTGGAGGAAGTACATGTTCCCAAAAACGTTGTAGTGGAATTAAAAGCGGGCGACAAGTTATGGCATGGAGATCGACGATTCTGGACAAATGTGTTGGCGTTTGCAATGAAACTTCCCTCACTGAATGAGGTTAGTAATGTTCTTGATGCGATGCGCTGCTACCCGTCGTCAGTGCTGTTCAACACAGGAGTGCAACAACTTTTCAGTACAGTCCGAAAACACAGCAAGAAATGCGCTCATGTCTCGCTTCCTCGTCCGAACGTTTTCTCGTCGTTTGACTGCTCGGCGCCAAGTGGAAATCCAACGAGCATGTGGTTCGAGAGCACCACTTACGGACGGGTCCAAGAGATAGCTGTACACATAAGCTCAGTTGCAGAGCATGTTTTGTGTTGTGCATTTCATGCTCGGGAACAAAGTAACTGCACAAAGGAAGCATATGCAATCTTATTGAAGGCGCTAGAGGCAGGTATTGATCATATCGAACATGAGGATTTGTCGAGTGTTGTGAAATGGAGGGGTGCTGAATCTATTGAGAACACGGAGGTAGAAAAAGCATCACCGCTTTTACAGAGAGCCATCGAAGTCGCGCACAGTGCTGTCCTCAAGGGGCTGGCAATATCTGGACGTCGATATGGACTTAAGAGGACAAAATACAACACGAGACGAAAAGTCCAGCTATGGATGATGAGAAGACTCTTCCCAGAGGTGATGGATATATGCATTGTGCGGCTGAAGCTCGCAATATCGGATATCGTAGAGGTAACAGAGGAGAGCTCAGCTATGGATGTTGATTTACTAGAAATGTATCTGACTCGAATCTTGCGGACCGCTGAGAAGCTGTACATACGCGTAGGCGATATGCACTTCAAGGAACAGTTCAAGAATGTGGGGGCTTTGATGGGCAAGGGTACGTGCCGTCTGCTCTCCTCGGAACCGTATAGGTTCATGGAATCGAGATTGTATTAACAATCAAGGTTGAAGGAGCCGACAGGAGACCTGGATCGCCCCAATGAGAAGTTTGACGGGAGCAATGGGGCGGGAGAGCAAATATATCTTCCAGGTCTTGCGGCAGAGCTAGTGTCTGCACCATCCTCGCGCCTTCCACGACCTGGAATGGATTTCGATGAGGGTGTTGGCGAGTGTTCAAACATGCTGTGGCTCGGCTCGCCCTGAAAGCTCTGATTCGGGGCTTTATGACTCTCAGAAACCAAAAAAGTGAGAGGAACCCCGCGGAGAGAAAGCCAAGTTCCGCCAGAACCGGTGGTTACCCTGTCATGCAAAGCGGCGTGGAAAGGAATACTTCAGTTGGTACTTTGGTTTTGGCTTTGGCAATCTATGAACAGAAGGTGTTTTACTTACCAGTGCATACCTCGTCGAGGGTCGTAGTGTTCAAGTACACCATGCAACGCAGTGCCACGCCCTTGAACGTTTAGAACCATGGGCCTATTGTATCCCTTTTCGCCATCGGTAGTTTTAGAGTGTTTGGACGCTCTGCTGGGGCCGCCGTCGCTCTGAGGAGTACTGCGGCGTTGCTCGACATCATGATTGTTGCAGTCGTGCTGCGGACTCTCGAAGTCAACGTGAAACTTTTCCTTTCGCACGCTTCTCCGCTTGATGACAGCCCCGCGCTGTCTCACACTACTCTTGGCAGCTCCCCACCGTCTCAAAGCTCCCGCGCGCCGGCAGCATGAGACTCTGCAGTATTTGCCCCGTTCATAACTGTTTCCACACAAGCTGTCAGTATAAGATTGTTCAACAGGACTGCACATACGCGACGGGTAGAAGGGATCATACCTACCTGCCACTGTGTGCCTATCCCGCAACTCTCGCAAATGGCCACCATGATGTGGGTTCTGAGACACTCTTCCTTCGACTTTTGAGTGCGTTGATTGCCGACAACAGTTTCGCTGGGGTAATCTACTTGAGCTTTCGTTTCGCGAAGCTCTTAAACGCGTGCCAAGACAGGTAACGGTTTACCATCTCCACAGTTATCCCCAACACGTCACGATATCGTTGTGACATAGGTGACTGGTAATTTTCCTTCGGTTACGGTCCTACTACCAAAGAAACCAACGCAGCCTCCTTCAGGCAGGCTTGGACCGCATAACTTACGTTGAGCTCCGGCACGTACGTTCTTCCGCCTGGATACAGTGCCGAGAGCGCCACGTACACGCCGCGCGCTTGAGGCGGTAAAAGTTACTCGCTAACCCCGCAACTGTATGGTTAACCAAGGGTTAACCAAGGGTTACGTTGTAGACGTCCACCAATCACAGAGCTTTTTGACGCTACGCGTACAAGTATATTCTGGCAAGTACGTCCATTAAATTTGGGAAAGTACTTGTATTTCTGTACACGCATAAACGCAAAGTTGGGCGGTTGGTTTGCGTGTGTTCAAAAGCTCTCACTTTTGAAATTTGGCCCGCAATATGGGCGGCAGCCCGCCCTCCAGCAGGTTCAATCTACAAGACACTCCTGGATGATCCGGGGTCCCGGATTTTATAATCTGAATTAGGCTTTCTGCGAGCAGAATCGATAAGCGCACGTCGGCTGCAGCTCTGCTGCAACAGCCTCGTACGTGAGACACGATGCGCAACATGTCACGTTGGTAAGCATTTTTCAGATCGCGCGAATCGAATGAAGCGAACGAAACAAGCTGCGCAACCAGCATTACAGCGGAGCAAATTCATGGGAACGAAGACGAGTTTGAAGCTTTAAAAGCTTTTCCCCAGTGCAGAGATTGCCCTTTGTCCTCCTCAACACCCAAACACGATGAGGACAAGGTCTCAAGCTCGCGTACTTCGTGAGAAATCGCAGAACACCGTCCACAACATGGTGGGAGGACGGGTTAGAGAGCGAGAGAAATCAAATACTGTGACAGAACACAACATCTCACCAGGAGCAGATCGAAGAGATGACTCCATTTCACCAGCAAAGACGCAAGACACCGCAAGTCAAGACGCCGTAGTGGAAGGCGACACCGAGGGGGAGCATTGCCAAGACGCCGCAACGGAGGGCGACGCCGAGGGGAGCAATGCGACGCAATTTCACCAGCAAAGACGCAAGACACCGCAAGTCAAGACGCCGTAGTGGAAGGCGACACCGAGGGGGAGCATTGCCAAGACGCCGCAATGGAGGGCGACGCCGAGGGGGAGCAATGCGACGCAATTTCACCAGCAAAGACGCAAGACACCGCAAGTCAAGACGCCGTAGTGGAAGGCGACACCGAGGGGGAGCATTGCCAAGACGCCGCAATGGAGGGCGACGCCGAGGGGGAGCAATGCGACGCAATTTCACCAGCAAAGACGCAAGACACCGCAAGTCAAGACGCCGTAGTGGAAGGCGACACCGAGGGGGAGCATTGCCAAGACGCCGCAATGGAGGGCGACGCCGAGGGGGAGCAATGCGACGCAATTTCACCAGCAAAGACGCAAGACACCGCAAGTCAAGACGCCGTAGTGGAAGGCGACACCGAGGGGGAGCATTGCCAAGACGCCGCAATGGAGGGCGACGCCGAGGGGGAGCAATGCGACGCAATTTCACTAGCAAAGACGCAAGACACCGCACGTCAAGACGCCGTAGTGGAAGGCGACACCGAGGGGGAGCATTGCCAAAACGCCGCAATGGAGGGCGACGCCGAGGGGGAGCAATGCGACGCAATTTCACCAGCAAAGACGCAAGACACCGCAAGTCAAGACGCCGTAGTGGAAGGCGACACCGAGGGGGAGCATTGCCAAGACGCCGCAATGGAGGGCGACGCCGAGGGGGAGCAATTCACATGTCTGCCTTGTCAGAATACGTCGTCACAAATCTTGTTCTCATTCTTCAGAGTGGGGGGCAGTGCGCAGAGGATGCCTTTCACGAAGCACTAGGAACCAAATTTGTAACAGTCGTTGAAGAGAATGTTTGCAAACTTGTGGACATTAACTTTGCATCGGCGTGTATGGCATTGAGCGACGACACAATGAGCCGGGTCTTGGAGAGGTCGGTCGTGCTAGCGCACACGTCGGTTATCAATGCAGCCAAACTTGCGAGAGGGAAACACGGAAGAAAAAAGTTGGCAAATCGAGAACGCATCAGCGTGTCCGCATGTGCTCTGCAAAACATGTTACCTGAATTTATGGATTTGCTCGCCACGGAGCTCGCCAACGCAATCGAAGCCTTCCCGACTAATCAACTTCATGCCGCACCTCTTCCTCCTTCTAATCCTTACGCAAACTTCGTTCCCTGCCGTACAAGCAGCGTCCAATTCCTTTCCAAGATGCCGTCTTCAGTCCGATTGCACCCCGAATCTGCAGTGCATAAGCATCAGCTCTTCCACTGACTGCTCTCAGACATCCTCGTATTGCGCCTGTCTTCCTCAAACCATACAACAAGCAACATGCAATTCTTCCTCCGACTGCTCTGAGACAGAGACCTGTATTCCCGTTCCAGGCAGAGTCTCCTCTGTTATAACGTTTCCAGACGTGTCTGTATGCGTTCACAATTCTCAGATGGACTTTGTCGACCTCACCCCTTGTTCTTCAGTTGCAGGCTGCCCTTCTCACGCCCCCTGCGTCACCATTCTTTTCTTCTCCTTCTGTGCTGCCAGCTCCTCTGCCGAACCCCCCATCACACAATCACCAGCACCAGAACCTAGTCTAGAACCCGAAATTCCCGACTCGACTCCTGTTGCAGCTCCATTGCATCTCGAACAGGACTCACCTAAACAAACCGAAGAAGGTCGCGATCAAGAACAGCGAGAAGATCAACCCGATGATATAGACGGTGTTCCAGTATGTATTGCTGCGAAATCGCTTCGACACCTCCCGGAGAATATGCTGCTTTACTCTAAACATATACCGGCACGAGTTTTATGTGATGCTCAACAAAGCTGTGCTACACCGGGACATATCGGTTTGTATAATGGGCGTCCAATGATGATGCGCACTTATTGTCAACTGGTTCAATGCTGTTCAGCTGTTATGTCTGTGAACAGTGTGCGTTATCAATGGCGATGGCGGTTAGATATTCATACGCATGGATTGTCGCTTCTGGCCTTCGACCAGGTACCAGACTCGAGTAGAGGAGCATATGCTACGTACCGCTGCTCGGGTGGGCTTATAGGTCGCTTGGCAATCACGTTACCATGTATTCTCGAGAAGAAGGAAGAAACGCAAGCCCTACAGAACGCGGAAAGTGACAGTGCTCATGAACACCGCAAGGGTACGGAGGATCAGCGCCCCCTTGAAGCGCTTTCCAAGTTTCATTCTGCAGTAAAGATGCCCTCGTCTGGCATAATCTGCAGACGGCATAAGCCTGCGAGGACAATCAAAAGGAGACGATGTATATGCAATGCAATTGACGTTGATGATTCTGGTAGGGTGTATGCTGTGGGATCCGCTAATGGGCAAATGTACGGAACGGCAAAGCCTGAGCCACATAGGTTCCAAGACGTTTGTGGCAAAGCTTGAAGAATCTCCTTGTTCGCCATCCGGAAGGTGGACTGTCGTTGGTCGTCAAAGGAGCTCTATCCAGAACAGGTCGAGAAGCTGAAGTTTCCTTTGTAGTACAAATTTGACGGTGCGAGTTATTTTTCGATGTCCGAAGGGAACGTATCGAAAAGCGCTTCTCTTTCTCTCCACTTTCCAACAACTTTCTCTGTCGCTTTTCGTGGCGTTCGGGCAGATCGCTTCACAGGGGTCATTTTGACGACTTCAAAACTCTTACCATCCTTCTTCTTCCTGACACGTACGGGCGCCATACAAAGTAACGGTGATAGAGACTCAGGAGCACACTTTTCGTGTGGCCCATTATGTTCTTTCTGTACTTGCCATTCACGAGTTGGGCTGTGCACGCAATTATTTTCATCCGTTTTTGTTTGAAGAACGTATTTGCTGCTCCGATCTGACTCGGTTATATTTGTTCGGATGCATTTGTTATCAGAGTTGTCAACTTTTTCTTTGAGTTGCTCGATAATTTTGAGTTCAGGATCGTGCACAAAACTCATGCTCGGATTGAACTTTGCAAGAAGTGAAAACAGCTCAGCGTCACGAACAATGACTGGATTATCCAAAGCTTCTCGTAGCGGAAAGCGAGTTTTGTGCGTTATACTACTGTCACAGCACTTAACTTTTGTTGTTTGATCATTCGATGCAGTACTTTGTGATGTGGATTTTGACATGTTGTACTGAGGCTTGTGTGGTCAGTCGTTGATAGATGTTTGTTTTGTGCGTGATCTACGATACTCATTGACAAAATAAGGCGTTAGTGCTGCAACAAAGACTTGCAAGAGCAACTGTCAAAACATTGGATGTTTTGTATAGTAGTTGATGTAAAATGATCAGGAGCTCCGAGTGCGCAGGTTTAAGAGATGCGCATCATCTTCTCTAACAGAGCCACAACTGGCTTGAAGTCGCACAGATACTTACTGTATGCGGTGATCAAGCGTGATTGGTTTGTAGCTCTCAAACCGTCGAATAATTTGTTTTTAACACCGTTCATTAACAACGATATGGGGGTGAAAATGCCGGGGGACGGGTACGCGGTGCGGCGCGCGCAGCGGCGCCACGTGACCATGTCGGAGTTGGAACTGGGGCAGTACACGCGCCGGCTGCTGTTTGGTGGGCGCTTTCGTAAAATCAAAACGCGCGCTGTTGCTGCGCTTGCTGCACCGCGCACCGGCGGCGAGCACTGCGCTGCTCTGCTTTCCTTTTCGCCGCCTGTGCGCCCGCCTCCCTCTGCCCGCCCCAAGCGCGCTCTTCCGATCTACTCCGCCCCCCTCCTCACTCTGCGCTCCCTGCCCCCGCCCTCTTCTTCCTCCCCCCCGTTCCCCCGCTCCCTCACCCCCCCTCCTTTCCCTCCCGTGAGGGTGTACGGTGGACTGGACAACTTGACGTGGTTGACGCCAACGGCTTGCAATCAACTTAGAGAGCAATTAAGTCGCGGCGTCAGCGGTGACGTGCGCGCCGTTTATTGTGTTCTGGGTCATTTCCATCACTCATTTGACCGTTTCTGTCGTTGTCGGGGGGGGCGGGGGGTGAGCTTATTCCACTACTAGATGCAGAAGCAGAGCCTTTCCCACTTCCACATGATGCAGACAGTGAGCTCTGATACTTCGCAGACGACTCTGTCGGATTATCAGTTAACGCTTCAAGCTGCTTCTGCACCTCCCTTGCTCTCTTCTCTGCGGCATCTGCTCGATTCTCGGCTTGATTCCATGTTGTTCGCAGGACACGAGTTTTGGCACGTTATTTTTCTTTGTTTTGGCGGACATTGTGGTCCGGACTTGGGGGATGCATCAACTGCTTTGAAGTGATCTTACGTGCATCACGATCGTTGATGGGGTCATTTGATATTGGTGTAGTTTCGGTTACAACTTGTCCGGTTGTATGCGATTGGTTGATGTACTTGGTTTAGCACTGTGTATCATCAGAGCACTAGCGAAAGATCTAAGAATACTGACACACCAGAGGACCTCGATGCCATTGCCGATCGGCTTGGTGAGGATGTCGACCGTTTCATGATGATGCTCAAGAAGCTTATCTCCCAGTATGACGTACGATCAATGGCTGATGTTCCATGCCGAGAACATTCTCATTGGATGTCTAATTCGCTGAAATGAGTGGCGACGGAAGCACAGTTGCGTATGACTTGCAGGAGGGGCGTGTATATGTTTGGAACGTAAAGAGACAAAAAGAACTAGGAAATCCATTGGAAGCACCACAGGTAGATGAGAACTTGGGAGCTATTGATCTGAGCTTCGACGCAAAGCAGATTGTATGTCACCGTCACATATCATGTAGAGATGCCATTCACGTTTTGGACATGGAAATCGGTGACAATATGGCAGCGCCGCTTGGGATGGAGAATGATTATGTTTTCTGTGTCGCCATCTGTACGGATGGAAAGCGAGTGTTGAGCGGGTTGAACGATGGCCGTATTCGAATTTGGAATATCTCCAGTACTGGGTCTGTGCAAGAACCGATTCACGGTCACACCGATCGTGTGTGTCGTGTTGTGAGTAGAGACGGAAAAAGAATCATTTCCGTTTCTTCTTATAAAACGATGCGTTTTTGGGACGCAGAACGAAATGTGATGCTTGAAGAGCCTCTTGAGGTGGAGTTGACTGGAACTATTGCCGTAAACAGTGATGGAACCGAGATTGTGACCACAATATCTCGGGACGCGATTCGCGTGTTCGACGTCGAGAACATGAACGCATCACTGTATCCGAAACGGTATACAGGACGAATCAACTGTGTTGCTTGTGACTCCAACATCCCGTTAGTCACCGGGTTTAGTGACGGTTGCGTTCGTGTATGGCACGCACAGGGAAGAAGGACTGGTACTCAGGTCGTTAGAACTGGAAGGCCACAAGGACGAGGTGACGTGTTTTGCGACCGGGCACTGCAAAAAAACATGTAGTACACGCATTGTGGCCGGGTTGCGGGACGGTGCTGTGTGGGTATGGACCTCGAATCATGACGAGCGCTTGGTCTTTGGCATGCGCTCACGAGAGCTCCTTGGCGAGCTCTTTGACGAGCTCTTGGTGGACTTTGGCGAGCCTCTCTCCAACATCGAAGGAAAAGAACTGGGCGCTATTTTCTCTGTAGCAGTGAACACGGATTTTTCTTGTATTACGCGGGTAGTGTTTTCTTGTGTTGAGGAGGGGCATGGCGAAGATCAGAGGAAGGGAGTTACGTGTGGGACCTTGACAACCGAAGTGTGACGATCGTGACGCATGACGTATCATGGTACCCATGCTTGGCGATGAGCGGGACAGGAGATTGAATTGCGTTCAGTTTATCGGGCGACCTCTTGTCGGTGACTGTGTGGGATGTAGACACAGGGCAGACGGTGGGATCGACTCTGCAAAGACACTAAGATTGGATTCGGAGTGTGGGGTTGAGCGGTAATGGGGAGCGAGTCGTGTCCGGATGCTGGGGCGGCACAGTCCGCGTTTGGGACGTCACCAGCGGAATGGCGATCGGTGACGCGTTTGTTCACAGCAGGGAAGTGGTACGTGTGGAAGCGGACTTAGACGCCTCGTACGTTGTATCGTGCGATGATCGAGGTTATGGAAAATTGCGGGAGGTCAAAAGTTCGCAATGCAAACTGACGTCCAGTGCTGCAGAATGGACCTCCGCTTTTTGTCACCACAGAGTTGATCGAACTTGCTGGACTGCGTCTTGTCGCACAACAGCCGGAAAGATAATAGGACGCATCGCCGATGAACACGAGATCTTGGCGGTTACGGACAGACGGGTGTTTCGAGTTAGACAGGTACTTCTCAGAAGCGCATGGCTCGAACTTCTGGCCGTTTTGCGGAAAAAAGAATAATGCGTATGCTTCTGAGCATGTTGACGGAGAGAGAAGTCTTGAACGAAACTCCATGGTCTCCCTAGCGCAAAAATGGCCATGCAACTTCGATTAAGGTATAGCCATTTGTACGCTAGGGAGATGCGCGTACTGATCTTTTCTGACAGCCGTAAGTGGCCAAAATTTGGCAAGAACGTCTCCAAGTCTCTCAAGTGTCATTGTGTCCGTTTTTGGAAAGCCCCAATCACTGCGTTGGCTTGGGGGTACAGTTCGCCTTACCTTTGAAGTTATGAAGTATCGTGACATTTGCCGTGGTGGTGGCGGTGGTGGTGACTCGTAGCATGGGGTTTGTCTATAGCAACATCAGGGAGGAAGAAAGTGTGGACGGGGAGAGAGTAAGTTGGAAGAGAGAGTTGGCTTGCAGATGCAGTTGATCACAGCCTATCTTTACTCAAAGACTCTGCAGCAACCAATGGTTTACGCTTCGAGAAAGTACATTCGCTCCATGACCGCAGGTCGACGCATATTTGTCGCCATGGCGGTCAACATGTGCACTGCACATTGTGCACTGCACACAAGGTACCAAACTGGGGCACGAGAATTGGTCGAGGTGCTTCACGAAGAACTCCCCTCGTCTTCGATTTGCTGAAGCTTTTCCTTAAGCTTCCTTGCTTCGACTTGCAGTGCGGCAGCATGGTTTTTCCATTGCTTGAGCTCTTTCTGTAGCTCACCTGTCTCTATAAGTAAACGTTCACCTTCCTCTTTCCAAAAACCGTTGGTGCAGATATAACGGTTTAACCGCTTCTCCGCTTTAGCACAGCATGAGCAATGCGGCACCGCTCTACATAAAGGTAGCCGACGTGTCAGACATTCTTTGCAAAGAGAAGAATTCCCATGGACAGTAGAACTTACTTCTGTTCGTTTCTCTTACTCTTCTTTGAGTTACGGACGCCGCTTGCTTTTGGACTTGGCTGTAATTCCTCAACATTCTCATTCACAGTGCCATTGCTGCGATCGTCGGCATTACTCGTAGCGGAGCGCTTCACCCTGACGGCTTGAGTGTCGTCGCATTCGGAAGGCTCCTTCGCCATGGCTGGCACAATGTCGCCCGCATCATGCTTCATTTCGGCTGTTGTTGATTTGCCGTACGTTTTGAACTTCTTTGTAGGACGCTGCGACATCTGGCACGGGGTACTTCTCCATTGTGGGTTGCGCAAAGTCTTCTGGGACACGCTGCATGGAATCGAGACAGACAAAATACCGGTAGTAGATGATATGGTTGAAGAGGCAGTGGTTGAAGCACATAGCAATGTTTTAAAGAGAAGCGATTGGCGTCTCATTGAAGTGTTTCGCTTCGGCGTTTCGCTTCGGTGTTTCGCTTTGGTGTTCTCTTCGCAATACACATAGAATATCATGCGCACCCGTTTCACGCTATCATACTCACCCCATGAACATACACAACCAGACGCAGTAAAGTAGAAAAGCGTTCGCTGCTGAACGTCTTCAAGTGCATATATACTTGTTGATAGTTGCAGCTGGACTCCTGCTGCGAACGTTTGCCGGTTAGTAACTCTGTCGTCGTAACAACTGTTCCTTACAATAGGCTTTGACTTGTTTCTTGTTCGCTACACCGTCGATCGAACAAACAGTACTTCTCGATTGCCAACCCACAGTCATAGCGCCGTTTGCCGACGGTTCAACAAAGTCTTGCGCCCGATCAGTGTTACAAGAGTTGAGTTATTAGTTAGCAAGGAGTCGAAACAGGCCGTCATCGGGTTGTATCTGTTAACCTATATATTTTTTAGGTTCTTAGGTTATGCCTGCGAGCTCGTCTTCTTTCAAATCAGTGCAGCGAAGCCATGTACAGGTGCCTCGATCTCCGCCATCACCCCTTCCCGCATGCACAGCTCCAACCAAACTTATTCAACCCAACATGTCCGCCACCGCCACTGTCGCCCACGGTGGTACCGCCGCGAACACCGCCGCTCTCATCACTGTTCTCACCCGCCGGCACCGTCATTTTCGTTCTCGATTTCAACGCTTTTACCGCCGCTGCCACCCTTTTCTCGCTCTCGCCGCCACCACCGTTTTTAACCAGCTATTGCAACTGCCATTGTGGCGAGCACTGCTTTCACTGAAACTCTCGCCATCGGCGATACGGCAGTCGCATGTCGTCGTCCGGCTTGACCACATCGCCGCGCCCAGCGGTGGACGCTTCTGTCAGCGGTAACGCACTCCATGTGGGAGGCACGCACGGCGTGAGGTCGCGGGAATGCCATGGCGGCGGATGCAGCGATGGCTGTGGGCTGCAACACTGAGTGAAGTCGTCGAGGGAGTGCCGCGACCGCGCCATGAGCGCGTAGGTAGCAGTAACGGCGGCCAGATGCGGCGGCTGCGGCGGTGCAAACGGCCACTGCAGAGGGGGGAGTGTTGTGGAACCCGATATGAACGGCTGCGGTGAGCACAGCAGCTGCACGACCGACGGAAGGGGCTGATCAGCCGTGGAGGAAGCAGCTCGCGGCCGACGGGCGGTGTTAAAGGCGGCGTTGTACTGCGACATTGTGATGATGTTGTTCGGCGGGGTTACGGATGTGGAAGCGGCGGTGGGTGTGGGGACTAGTTAGCCAAGTGGTGGGAGAGGTGCACGGAGCGCGGTGCGAGGAGAGCTGCCGACGGGTGAGCTGCGTTTAAATGAAATGGAGAGAAGGATCGGACGGAATGTTTGTCACAATAAAATGTACACTAGGGCGGGAAATGACGATGTGCAAGCCGAGCAAGTTACAGGAGGCGTTCAAAGCGGTTGAAACACGGCAGCTGTAGCGATTGTGCATGTGTATAATTCGCGCTCATAAACGAGATGAGAAGCAACGGCATGATGACGAGGTTGATCGCGCGCGTTGCACATCAAGCACAAGGCGTTCTGCTGCGGCGTGTGCCGCTGCCTGGAGAATCACAGCGTCAGAAATTGTCAACTTCAAACAGGTGGTGGCAGCAAAACGTAATGTGATCGGTACAGAAGCCCGTTTGAGGAATCCAACTTTTACCTCAGCATCAGCGTGAGAGCCGAATGCACTGCACATCACTGATCCTTTTCCATCGCATACAACTCATACCATGCGACCACCGGCCACGCCTCCATCGCCCATGGCGCCACCCCACCCATTTCGACTTCGGCTGTGCAAGCAGCACTTGGTTGCGCAGCTGGCGCCCACGTACCGCATGTCCATCCTGCACTGCGCCGCGCGCACGCTTCCTCATGCGCGAGTTTGCCGCCGTGCATCATCCCATGCTGCGCAGCTTGTACGACGCGTATTCTTTCAATGTGATTCCGCGCATTGGCCAGCTGGTGGCACAGCATCAGTTTGCTGACATGATCAAGCACTGTGGCTTTCGCCATGTAACTGTTACTGTGCTTTGAAACCACCTCACTAGCTAGAAACTTTGTTGGACGACCCTCGCGGTACTTTCAAATTTTGGTGGTTGATATACGCGTACCAGCTGCGATTATCATCAGTTCACACCGGACATGTGGCCTAGTCGTTTTGACTATGACACAAATTAAGAAGAGTGCGGACATGCTTGCTCGTTCTGGTTCAGTGTCCACCTAATGGTCAAAGCAGAACACCGGTACGGTGATGTTGCCCCAACCATAAAAGGCGCGTAAGGAAGTGAATCATGACCAAGATGGCAAACGTATGAAACCGGAAGGGATAGGCCATTGTATATCAGATGAGCAGGAAGATGACGGCAACCAAGAAGAGTGGTCATGTACGACCAGTTGGCGAACGAAAATCTGGAAGGACCACTAGCCATTGATGTCACCACCCGAAAGTGGCATATCTACCGGATCATGTGATGAAGTGACAGGGTTCACCCGTGAGCACTTGCGCTCTATCGGAGACCGTATCTCGTACCTTATCAGGTATCATAACAGGAGAGGTAAGATCAGGAACCAGAAGGAGATCGGCCATCTGCTAAATACCCTCGAGAGGTACTACGCATTTTTCGTGGTGTACCAGATGGGGACAGTTTTCGGTTACGGCTACTTGCGTCTACGATCTGTTTGCACCTGTGTGGTGCTGCATGCATGCATCGCGATAGCGTCCCCTTTTACGGTTGAGCACCGCCATGCTGCTGCACTCTCTGATCAAGAGTGAACTGCTGCCTGTGATTAGCCGAATTTGTACTGCTTTTACTACAAGTAGATTCAGCCCTTTCCGCTGCAACGTCGCAATACCGTGTCACACGTGGAAGCAGTTTGTACGCCTTCATACACTCGCCCTACCGAAGGTGAACATCCCGCCGAACCTTTCTGGCATAACTTTGACTGACTCATCATATGAGCCCCCCCTTGGTGTATGAGCTTCAATGGCGACGTGGCCATTATAATCGATCGCATGTAAGCCCACCCATCCCAACGCGCTACATCATCACCCATCGTGTAGATACGAGGTTAACACTTTAGCTCGAGCCCCATCAGCTTCGAGTATGATACGGGTGTAAGTGCCTTTCCTAGCAACTCGCCCGCCGCTTTTGAGTGCGCAACGCACAAACTGAACTCCCGCCAGCTAGCAACAGTTGTGGACCAACACGTACGCAGTCGCCATACCCATCCCCTACCTTGACAAACGATCACACGACCTATATGTTTGTGCAAAAACCACATTCTCTTATCCGTACCGGCTATGGGTATCTTTGGTACCGGTACCCTCTTTGAACGATCTCGCAATGTTCTTTTTCACGAGACAGCCAGCACACGCACTCAATCTACTTCCACGATTCTCGTGGAACAGTCTCGTTCCATTCACGGCTCCCTCATCTCTTTCGCCTCTGGTACACGCAAATACCTAACTTACAAAAAGAACCCTCAACAAGTTACGGCTCCACTCCTTACACATCCATCACCTACTCTCTTAGATTAAAGAACAAGCTTTTCTCCTACACCAAACTGCTTCCCTGTGCGCCACTTGCTTCCTCTCACTCGGCGTCAGACACCCACATAAATAGCGTCCTGTCGATGCCTGCCCCATCCTCTTCTGCCGCCACCACCACCGAACTTCCAGTTCTACATTCCACTCCAAACCATTTCTCGACTGTCAGGTACCACCTTTCATCGCCCTCATTCCCCTCAGCAGATTCTCCATACCACCTCACTCAGCCCTTCACAAGCTCCGACCTTGAAAGGTATACAAACTGTCTCCGTCAACCACACTCGTGCGAAACTATGTTGGATCAAACCAGAGTCGGCTTCTGCAAACGTCCGCTATGTGCCAGTTGTGCCCGGAACGGCTTGCCAAGCACTTGTTGCTACGGCGTCACTGAGACCCGATGGCTCACACCTCGAACTCAGCAAGGAATCTCTCACAATATCTGTTCCCCGGAGTCTTACCAACTACCCATCTTATCATATCACAACGCCATGCCGCGTACCGTTGCCGTCTTGTCGCAAATTGTCGCCGTGCACAACACCTACTACGGAGTGGCCACACTGGAGATCGAGAAGGCCGGTTTGCATAATGCTCATTCCGAGTTCAATATTCGCTCACGCTGGGATGCACTTCTGGATCAGGGTCACTTACCACTCATCATGTCCGCCGTCAACGCGCTCGAAGTCGTCGTCCAGGATCTTCGAGACATGGAGCAGTGCGGTATGGACGATACAGGTGATTTCCTAGCTGGTGAACTTGGTGAAGATCCGGGAACACTCAATCTGTTGATCATGTTGCTCAAGCTGATTAACGGCACTCCTTCGGAAGCAGACCTGTCGGAGCAGCTGCAACAGGCCATCAGTCGATGGATGAAGTACAGATTCCGACATTCACCGAGTGTCGATAAGCTGCTGAGAACCGAAGTTGACCGCCTGGTGCAAGGTCTTGAACATTGTGGTTTGCCAGTGCTGCACTATCTGGATGTGCGAGACGCCATACGGCGAGATCTGGGAGTCACGGAACTGGATCTCATCGCTCTGGCCATACAAGCATGCGCCGAAGCGGGGTATGAAGCAACCGGTGACAAGTGGATTCGAGAAGTCACCGTGCAACTAAGCAACACGGCGAGGGGCGTCGTCATCACCCCCACACCGACCCCGCGAGGTATTATGCTAGGACTCTTTGGACGCATGCTTGTGGTGAATGGTACTTCGGTGCACGGTCTTCCTACCGGTGATCGTTGGTACGCAGAAACAGATGCGGAGTACTGCACCGATGCACAGTCACGGCTCAGTCTGTTGACCGACCTGAGGTACACTGGCCGACACATGATCAGAATGCCTGTGCTTAAGGCAACAATCCGTGATGTGCCGCGGTGGCTGACAAAGCTTCTGGAAAACCTGAACCGAGGACGACATCAACCTACCAAGCTTTCATATACGGAATTGATGGAAGTGAAAGCATCTGATGTCTCCCCAGAAGGTAGGGACAGCGCACTAGTGTGGCAGCGGTTCTTCGAGCGGCTGCAGAAGGAGGAAGGTCCTGGACGAACCACTGTGATTCGAAAAGTTGTGACCATGCGATCATTGGTGCGAATAGCAACACATGCTCAGGATGCCAATGACTACGGTAAATTACTTGCACAACGAATCATTGGCTCATTTGAGATCAATCGACTCAGTATTCGGGGGAAGACGTGGGAGATGGTGTTGTCTATCGATCAAGTTGGGAAGGTGGTATCGGAAACGAGGGGTACTGATGCACCGGCTGACCTTGTCGACCTGATCATGACTACCCTGAATGATACGCAGTCGCAGGACAACGTGAACGCCGTACCTAGCGGAAGTAGCATGGTATACATGTGGCCCATGATCCGTAGGGATGTCGGTGCGCATGCTTCCTGGCGACCGCAACCACAGTCAACATCTGGCATTCCGATTGCGTCCTTACTTCAGCCCTAGGTTATCGTCTAGATGTTTTATTCCAGCGAAGATGACGAAATGCTAGCATTTCTTCGAGATCTTTCCGTAAATGAAGCCGAACGAAGCATTCCTCGTGTACTTTACCATTTCTGTAATTTGTTGTTGGTTCCCTTCTCAGTTTGAGCTAAACAGCTGTGGCGGAGGCCGCTTAGCAGATTGAGAACAATCTGTTCTGAGACTTTGGGAGCACACTCCGCCAGTGATACATAAAACTGGCTTGATGTTTTCGGAATTACGGAGTTAGCCTCTTCCACGGAGAAGTGCGTTGTAGGCCTCCGAACAGCTGAAGGACTGGAGTGAGATTTTGATCTCAACGTTTCCAATGAGCTGCAAGCATACACTATCAAACCGCGCCGCGGTTTGATAGTCTATGCTTGCAGCTCAGAAATGGGGAATCGAGAGCCTTGTGTCACGAGGTCTTTCTTGTTAACACACGGGAAGTATCAGACGAGACATGAACTTGACACGATCGGAACAGGTCGTACGACGAATGCCAAACGAATGATATGCTGTTGTGGATAGAGTGGAACTATGTGGAACAGATGCAAAATGTCAATGCGACAAATGGAAGTCCACGATCAAATGGGGTTACGCCCTAACACTGTGCCGCGCTTCGCCATTAGGCGGGGAAACTCAAAACGCAACCACGTTCGGTGACTAGAAGTTGGACATGTTGCGCCAGAGAGAGAGATAAAAAGCGTCAGTGTCCTGATACGAACGCTGGTTCGAAGTCTTGACTGTTCGGGTGTCCCTGCTTTCTTCATGAGAGAAAAAGGCCATCTGTTGACAATATTGAAGGCGACGAACCGAGTTGACCTTGAGCCGCGCTTCGTCACAGAAGTAGTTGCTCTCTTCAGGTTTAGGCGCGTTTCACAACGTGGAGTCCCCGAAGGGACTCCTGGGTTTCCTAGGAGGAAACTGTTCGAGCCCTCGGCAAGCTATGGAAAACGCGCTAGTGATAGACTCGGGTTTGCAGGCAGCAATGGCTTAGGTCGCGGCTCGGAGGCTGTAGGGAAGCATCTCTGCGGAGATGGATGGAAAGGGCCGAAACGGATGAGAAGGTTTCGGATGATGCGGGGACATTGCGCTACGCGATAAGGCAGAGACGGCGCGAACGCTGTGCGCGGTGCGATGTGATTGTTTTGTGCCGCACGTTGGCGCTGCCGGCTGGTGCGCTTCGGCTCCGAGAGTTGCGCTGCGCACTTCGTGTGGCATGAGCAGTGTGACGCCAGAAAGGGTCCGATGAGCGTTGCCAATGATTTGGCTGGTACCCTTACCTCTAAAAACATCGTGCCTCGTGGAAGAACAACATAAGATACCAAGCACGCCTCATACTCGTCTGTCGGTGCGCGATTGCGCTTGCAACTTAAAGTGGACTGCCTCTTCTGTTCCCATCCGCTATGTATGCGCCCTCTCCTGCGCATTCACCTCCGCACTCATTTGGTACTGTTGGACATGCTGTAATGGTGCGCAATGTGATCGGGTTACCGCGTGCGGCACTGAACGCTAGGATGATTGATCTCGATACATTGCCGATGTGGGTTTGTGCTTTTGCGAAGAGCACGGCGGTGACGCAGCATGAGTTAAGTTGTGCCATGAAATTGGACTGGAGTGTGATGGAAGAGGTATTAGGTGTGGTGTTGAGAGCATGTGGAGCAGCCGAAATGAGGATGTGCGCTGGAAGGATGATAGACGAATTTGCCGAGAAGAATGGTGTTGCTTGGGATAACGATTGAGATACATGTGGCTCGGGGAAGAGAACGACGGGTTGGAATGGGTTGGACGGAAGGTGATGCATGAGACTGAACCTCCACGCGACTTCTGTGAGTTTGGCAGTCAAACGAAGCTGAACGCAGCACAGCGAGCTTTCGCACTGCATTGTAACTTTCTGCGTCCCAACAAACGATTCGTGCGATAAATAAATAGGTACAATAAATAGGCGCACAACGTTCTTCGTTGCCAACCTTCTTATGTACTAGTGCATTCAACCATGTCATCGCTTTGTTCCATGTCGATGCAATCTCACGTGCATTCAGTTTTGCGTTTCCTGCTCCTTCCTTTCAGCAAAGTGCACACGCGCTAACCAATTGTTCACCTCTTGCTCACCCCACTTGCGCAAAAAACGTTATCATCGCCATAGTCGCTGCCTCCTATCTCTGCAAACACAAGGAGCAGCTCGGCGAAAATGTTTGCTCCGAGAATGGCTTGGTGGCCTATCGCGCCAACGAGCTCATAGCCGACCCCAGCATCACCGCCCATTTGGGAGAGAAGCGTTTACAAAAGCTTGTCAATTACTGTTTATGTTACATCTCCGCGCTCAGTATTCCCGTCAAGCGGGCTACTTTCATCGTCGTTGAGGAAGCGCATGTTGAACATTTCGCCTATTGGCACCAATTGCACTCACAAGGAACGTTGCCAGTTCAAGGAGTACGATGACAAGCACAATATCCGAGAACACTTTGTCATCGCCTTGAAGGACAACTTCTGCGATTACGCTCTCACGCTTTCCATCGGTGCACAAATATAATTTGCAATCAAGTGGCAAGGCGCCACAACATAATTGCATCGTATCACTCCCATGCTGGTTACGCATGTTGGCGCTAAGTGGTATTCACGTCCAAACGCAGCGTAGTCATCAGCAATACGAACATCCTTTTCTACCCATTGTAATCGACCCAGTTTGCACTATTTCATTTCAGCACCAAACGTTCACCTCGCTGCTTTTCGCACATATCCTCTGCAGTACAAGCCCCCCGCATAACGTATGAATGAATATCAAATGGTACCTCTAAATAAGATTGAACACTTTGCTGTACATTGCCACAGTTATTATCCCCTCCAAGTATCGTACTTCAAGAGCACTCTGCACGCCACATTACTACATCTTCTATGGAACAAATACTGCGCAAGAGCGCTATCTACATCCCCTCTGGTACAAAGCAACGACCATGTCGTGCAACAGCTCACTGATATCTCTAACAAGCCCAAAGAAACAGAAAAGCAAATGGAGAAAGGGAATCCGCACGGTCGAGGAGGGTACTACTTGTCAGACAACAAAATGCTTGCTGACAAAGGTGCAGGTCACTTGGATCAAATATCTGAAGATGCTCAAAAGTGCTGCGGCAAACATATGCAATCCATAATGTCCATGTAAATTAAGAATGCGATGTTCAGTCCTTCACAAATGCAGAACGGACTACACTTGGTACTCGGAAGCGAAGTAGCTAACGATAAGTCGTAAATCGTCCAACAGCACTGTATATTGTGTTACACGGAACAAGGGACTCTTCATTCACTGCGTTGTATATTACACACCACTCAGTCAGATAGTCTGTCATAACGTCGAATCAGTCCCCAAAACAAAGGCCGTCTCTTGTATGAGAAGGCTAGCGGTCTCAGTATCTTTCGGTTTAAATGTGAAATCGGAGGAACTTCTCGGTACCGGGAGAGTGAGCCAATTCCACTCGTTTGACTTGACTGAATTGGCATTCGAAGCGGTTTCAATCCATCCGAGTTGGTCAACTCGTTTACCATTGCGTTGTATAGTTCTCTAACTCCTGAAACTGCAAGCGGAATGGGAACCTCAGGGTTGTTGTGGAAAACGGAATTTACATTCTTCAAATGGTTATCTGCTTGAAGTTTCCAACTTCGCAAGTCGCCCTTTGAATCCTCTGGGATTGAGATTTGCCCACCTCCGTTTGTACAGCCTCCAGGGCATGCCATCAACTCGATGTAATTGTACTTGTATTGTCCTTGCCGCACCTTTCGCAAGATTGTCTGCAAACAACGGAATCAATATGCAGTAGCAAAGGTCGACGATTCTCCATCTTTGTTTGACACGGTGGCTGTACGCAGATCACCGCATCTACTTGCTTTTTCTGTAATGATACTACCTCTTGGCAATTCAATTCCAAACAATTCTCTTGATGCTACTCGTAAAACAAACTCTGCATACCCCCCGGAACTGCTCCTGACGTTGACCCCAAACTCATGCGAACCTGTAGATGAATATCTTGATGGACCCGGGAGGTCGTTAAACTCGTCCAGGCGATCGGCGGACTGATCGCCTCCACGGACCCCGGATGTCCGTAAAATCGCCCCGGCAATCGGCGCACCGACAGCCCGAAGACCTGGGCGGTAGTGTCGGAAAAAGACCCCCGCTTATCTGTGCGAAACAGAAGGGACGAGGCACGTGCAACACTGCGGATCTTACCAACCTTTCCCTAACTTTTCCCAGAAGGATCATGGAGGTTCCCACGGAAACTCTGGCGGGATCGCAATGGGTCTCCAACGGAGACCAGGGATTTTAGGAAGCGACAACACCGCCTGTACAAGGATCTGAATGGTTTTACAGGGTTTTTCTGGACTTACGCTGAGATCTACAGCACACACGGGCCCCAACCCGATCTTACCGCCCTTTATCGCCAAGGGAAAAGAGAAAAGGGAGAGCAAGATGTCACCAGATCTTCTGGGTGGCGCGAACGTGGTACATGGAATCCGCCTTGTCGTGGTGTACCCCTTACCTGGCGTTCTCTCGAGTTGAGGAAGGATTAGCAGAGCAAAGTCTGGAAGAGGCGAAACGCGCCAGAACGAAATGGATTATATATTCGGGTCTCCCTGCAGAAGTTTTGTACCATTCTACTACGTCTTGGAATACTAGTTAGTGAGCGTAACACGGCTGCAGCAGGGTGGGAGCAAGCAACAGCCATCAACAATATTTTAAGTCGGGAGTTAAAGGCTGGTGTAACGGGGTAGAGAGAACTTGTCATTCACGAGGAGTAGCTAGCGGTTAACCTTAGTTGTTGAGAGATTGAGAAGGAATTATGATAAGCTCTACCACAGCGTCGCAATTAGACAATGTGCGCCCATAAAGAAGAAGAAGAATAATAATAATATCTTGACCCTAATTCACTTTGTTTTGCCGAAATTAGGTCACGTCGATTCTCTTTGATTAAGTCCAGTAGTTCCCCTGTGGCTATCACACAATCTGTATCTTTCTGAATGCTTCCGTCGCTTTGGTTACGCACAAACCCGGGTCGGCTGGCCTCAATCTTTTTGTCATGGCACGGCATCACTGCGCACACCCGGATAGGCTTTCTATCACCTGAAGGGCGGAGATGAGATGCCATGAACCCCAGTATTTCTCGAGGAGGTCAAATGGACGATATGCAGCCCAATAAAAAGTCCTTCTGTGTGTTCTCCGCATAAGTCACCCATCCAGGACACGCTGACGTTATGGTAAGTTTCTCTTTAGCTCTGTATCGCTGGATAAACTGGGTGGCAGCTTCAAGTAAATAAAGCTGACGCGGAAGAGAAAGATCAATTACAATGTCTATCCCGTGTCGCATTGGGAAGAACGTAGCAAGTTTTGTGGCTGTTTGTGTCATTTGCAAGCCAAAGTGAACAGCGATCGACGCAACAGATTGTTGCGACAGAGCTACGATTGAGAACCTTTCTGACTTTGACGCCGCGTCCTGCGTTGCAAAGCTCCGATATTCATCCAGACTTGCAGTAGATAATAGCATGCCAAGCAATCACTTACTGTGACTCTGGCTTTCGTCGAACCAGAAACAAACAGAAACAGGAGTTTCCATTGGCACAATTGGAGTCAGAACAGAGCCCGCCAGTTCTTCCCCAACCTTGACAACGGCGGTCGGTCCTTTTGCTGACGGCTGAGCCCCTCCTTCTAAAGGAAGAATGCAAGCAGCAGATGGAGCCAAGAAATCGTTCACATGCACATCGCCGCTATTTCGGCCCTGCCCAATAACTCACCCCTTTTTGAATCTCGAAAAGGCCAAGAGAGTCAGGGCCTTTGCCACGAGCATTCAAAACGCCACACAACCCGACGCTGCCGCCGTTCAGCATCCGCGACGTCTGTGCACCGGCACACAGCCTAATCATGAGCGTCACTGCACCGCCGCCGCTGCACAGCTCCGACTCGCCGCCTCCATCACCCTCAGCGTCGCCGCAATCTCTCGTTCTTTCCGACCTGAACATCCCATCGCCCTCATTTAGTGTTCCCCCTTCCCTCCACGCTTTTGCCGACCTCTCGCCCGACTCTCTTGACGAGCCCTTTGCCACCGCCGTTCGCACTAACGGCGCCCCCAACGGTGAGCTCGACCTTTTGCCATGCACTCTTGATCAGTATCTCCAGCTGTCTGAATATACCTCTGCAAAATACGAGCTCATAGACAATCACCTCTTCTTTAAACGCGACTTGGATGATCCCCAGGCCGGGCTAATCCGTCAAAGTCTTTCGTACAAGCTTCGCCAGCTCCACGCAAACGGCCGTGCCCACATCTGTGTCAACGAGGTGGGGAATGTTCACCTTCCTGGTGCTTCGTCCTCTTCGTCGCCCCTCGCCGCGCGTACCGCTTCGTCGTCCAACAACCGGCTCGCACCTTCTGCCTCCTCATCCGTTCTCGTGCCCGACATCACCATTACGCCCTACAGCCCTCGCCAATCACCGCACCGTCGCTCACCGCGATCAGCCGCCTTTGTTGCCTCGTACACGAGGCAAACCCCGCTCATGCACATCGAGATCACAAGCCAGCAGAGCTCTCGTCGCACCGATTACACCACAAAGTGGGTCAAATATGCACAGGCAGGAGTCGACGAATACGTCATTATTGACCTTGACAAGCTGCACGCCCCGCGCCCGGGATCAAGTGCATCGCCTTTGTGGAGACCGTGTGTTGTTGTTGGCAAACAGAATGGCCCAGGCCCGTTTCGGACCACTGGATATCCAACCACAACAGGGAACGCCGCACCGAGGCGCTCCCGTCGAATAGCAGCGCAGTCAACCTCACAACCCCAAGCTGGATATCACTGGCAAATCTTTGAGGGCAACACCCCAATTGATTGCACCTATTTCAGGGAACTGGGTCTCACACCCGATTCTTTGCTTGGGATTGGAAAAGTAGAACAATTACAGGCTGAAGACCAACAGCAGAACGCACTCAGATTGGAAAGGGAAGCAGCACAGAGAAGGGCAGCTGAGCAGCGCGCGCGACGCAACAGCGAGGAGAAGAAAGCAGCTGAGCAGCGCGCGCGACGCAACAGCGAAGAGAAGAGAGCAGCTGAGCAGCGCGCGCGACGCAACAGCGAAGAGAAGAGAGCAGCTGAGCAGCGCGCGCGACGCAACAGCGAAGAAAGAAGGGCCTCAGAGAGTAGGGCAGACAAGGCGGAACGGGAACTGCAAGTTATGAGAGAGAAATTAGCAATGGCGCTAGAACAAAACAACACACGTGAGATTCGTAAGCGATCACGTCCGTCGTCGATATCATCACATGATTCTGAAGAGAGGACCCAGGACGGTCGTGTTCAGAATAACAAGCCGAGATGTCCGAAACGTGGATGCAAAGCCAAACCTAACCGTCACAAAGCTCGTTCGACGAACCAAGAAAACAAATCTTAAGTACGTCTGGTGTCTTTCCTTAGCTGTGCTCGACGGAGCAGGATGCGTAAATAACCGCATTTGCGAGTATGGTAGATTCGATTGCCAAGGTTGCTGTGGTAAGCGATGCGTGCAACTTTGTTGATCTCCGTAAAACAGTCATCACCACCTTGTGCACGGCCCGTGCGCGCAGTGCGCAACCCAAACCTCGCGGTGAACGAGGTGGCGGTAGCCGCAAACCAGTTACAGACGTTGTTTAAAGCGTTGTTCGACGTTGCTGCGCGATGTAAGATCTGTTTGGGCCGTGCGTGGGTTCCCGTGATCGATGCGCTCGATCACCCCGACGCGCTGAACGGAAAGAGATCGGCAAGCAGAGATAGAGATACAAAGGCTTTTGCTTCCAGTGCCATAGGGCTGGAGGACGACGGCTGGTGCCTTTAAAGCTAGGGGTGAGAGGAGAGCGTTTTGCAGTGCATAGAGAAGGAGGAACGCAAAGAGTGGGCCTGTGACCATGTTGGCAGAGCTTGGTTGTTGCGATGCGACACAGGTCTGCGACAGGCCAAGCACCACGCTCCCACAATCCGTGTTCGACCCAATCTGCCGGCCCCTCTTCTGCAATAAATGTTCGCCCAGCATGCTCGGTAATTGTATTCTCTGGAGGCACAACAGCTACTGATGGCGCCGTACAAGTTCGTTTACCAAAGCTCACCTACTCTGCAATGCTCTACTTGTCATTTCCCGGAGTATGCAAATGCGACTCCTAGCGCAATGAAGAGTGAGGGTTACAACTCCAGCAACAGGCACAACAGGCAGCCTTCTGCAGCCAGGATGCGATACGCTACGATAAGAACAGGTCGCGGCAAATGTGCATAGTTTCTTCCGGGTTGTTAACACTATGCCCAACTGTTCTAGGCGACTCATATATCTCATAGTCATTACCGCCTTCGTAAGTGTTATCGCCAAAAAAGTGGATCTCCTTAATATGATCCACAAACTGCAATGCATACGTCTTGTCCCATCCATTCGGGAAGACGTCAAATGATATTTGTCCACCGATGGAAAAGGTGAGACCGTAATCCCAGAAGGTCTCTTTCAAGGCGATGACAAAGTTTTCCCGGATATTCTCCTTCTCATCTTACTGTTCGAACTCGCAACGTTCCTCCTGACTGCAATTCCTGCCAATAGGCGAGATGTTCAGCATGCCCTTTCTAAACTCGATGAAAGTACGCGCTTGGCGGGAATATTGAGCGCTGAAATATATCGCAAACAGTAATTGATAAGCTTCTGTAAACGTTTCTCTCCCAGATGGGCGGTGATACTGGCCTCAGCGAGGAGCTCCCTGCCGCGATAGGCCACCAAGCCATTCTCGGAGAAGGTGTAATCGAACATATCCAACACATTCTCGCGCCGAGTTGCTCTTTCTGTTTGCGGAGATCGGATCCGCCGACGATGGCGATGATAACGTTGTTGCGCAACTCGGCAAGGAATCGATCATTTGCTTGGTGGCGGTCTGCAGTAGAGTAGAGTAGGAATCGGGTGAGACGTTGGTCAGCGCATGTGCACGTTGCTGAAACGCAGGGAGACGGACTTACCAAGCGGGGAGCAGTGAGGGTACCATCGACATCGAACAAAGCGATGACATCCGGAGAACGCTTTGTCGTTTGGATCCATGATAGGAGAAGAAGTTTGGTAATGAAGGAAGAGAGGAAGAGAGTAAGTTAGGTAGGTTAGGGCGGCAGGCACACCGCCAGAGCGAAGGGCGTTACAGTGTGCGATGGCTATTTAGGTTGTGCGGAGAGAGCAAGAACCAATTGATTTCACTCTGTGCTAATTGAGCGCTCAAAAGGAGTGCACACACGAGCGGTGGCATGCGTGTGTACCATTTAAGGCACGAGGGATTTGTGTGGTCATAGTCAAAACGACTAGGCCACATGTCCGGTGTGAAGTTCACATATCAGCCACCACATTGTGCACCGCTGTTGTGTACAGCCAGCGGCCAGGAGAGAAAGCGTACGAGCACGCGCGCGCGTGCGGGTGAGACGAAAGCTCGCGATCCCCTCCGGACGGTCGCAACTTATTTTATTTGGTTATCTTACGTGGTATTGCTGTTCGGCGTGTCAGAGCGCACAGATGAGAGAAAATCAGATAGCAGATGTGTGTGGTGTATATGTGCGCTGT
>NBIV01000435.1:0-41485 GCA_003194525.1 Gracilariopsis chorda
TTCACAGAATTTCAAAGCAAGCTTCCAAAACGTCCAGCTTAAACGGTCTTACGGAACGGTGCCCAGTGCACAGCGTGTGTAGTAAGCACTCCACACTATGTGCGCTTCCTATACGCATAAATAGTACACAGTGAGTGCGTGACATATACGTGTACTGCGTGTGTGCCAGGATGGGGGAACGGTTCCCCTATTTTCGCACAAAGTCCAATGCATGCGAGCACTGTACGACGTGTGCGTTACAGGCATCAGAGACCTGTACACCTGGCGTGCAGGAATCGGGGAACGGTTCCCCCATCCTGGCACAGAGTTCAATTCGTACGAGCACTGTACGGGCGTATGCATTACAGTGCATCTTCGACGTGTGCAGCTGGCGTGCCAAAATGGGGGAACGGTTCCCCGATTTCGACACTACGTCGCATACGAACCACTCTAGATAAGCATACAGTGCTCACCACTCACTCTGTCCACACTGTATGGACAAACACCCAGAATAAATTGTAATCTGGGCGTTTGTCCGTAGACTGAACGGTAAGCAACCCACAAAGTCACGCAGAGTGTCGTATGTCACGCTTGATCTTCAGGCGCTAAAAAGAACCTTGTAATCACACGGCCAGCAGGGCACTGTTCGATGAGAGCGTTACGGTACACGATACCTAGCGCCGTGACCGTGATGTCTGGTATATATAAAGCCCAACCGACGGCCCTTGAAAACCTCCACTGACAAGTCATGCTGTAAAGCCATATTGTGCGTGTATTTCGGTGACGTGGCCCGCACAACCAGTCTACGGGCCAAAGTGAACCTGGCGTGACTAGAACTGGCGAAAAAGGAGACACCGCAGAACAAAGAATGTTCCCCAGAAACATCAGAAAAACCCAAAAAGAATCACAACCCCTCACAGTTTTCTCGAAAATGCTGGAGACCCCGGAACCTCAACCACTTAGGCGTGCAGGAACGGGGGAAAGCATCCCCATTTTTGCAGGTAAAAACCCAAAACCCACACCCCATTCCAAGAACCTGACGTGCATTGCGCAAAAACCCCTAACAGACCAAAACCCTTCTTCGACAGACCCCCGTCCACCTTTGCAGAGCTACACAAACATCTCTGCCCTTGATTCGCGAACACCAAGCCGCACTTCGCGCAAGCCTAAAACCGCAGCTAAAACCCACTCGAGGCACCTAAAAGGCACTAACATAGCTCTACTACCTCTCCTACGTTCATCAGGAATCAGGAAGCCGAAGCGCGTACTATCCCTCAGAGCGAATATTGCCGTGTGCAACAGATTTCATACCCACCGGGTCTCAACTAATGCAGGAGAAGAGAGATGCCTAAACTTTTCGATGACTCTGGACGGTTATCTGCCTTTATTGGAACGCCCAGAAGACCAGTGGAGATTTTGGTGCAGAGAAAGTTCGTCAGGAAGAATGAGGAAGACAACTACAGAATGATGATCATGAAGGCTGCTTTCCGAGCACTCCAGGAGGGCTTCGGGTTTGGGCTCCGCGTACATTTTCTGACTGTGTGTGATTACGCTAATATTCTCAGATACCTGGACTACAGACCTGGGGACGCGCCATGCACACTATCTACATTATCAACCCCTTTGAGTCTTGAGCATTCGTATCAAGGACTACAGACCGTTGGTCAGCTATACCGGTTAAGGGATGGCGTAAGAATGCACAGTTGCGACCTGCTCGAGTCGATGATTGTCACCCATCAACACGTTTTGACGAAGGTTTGCGGGAAAGATGGTTTGGATAGCCACGAGGTAGACGCCTCGTCAGCGCCAGCAGCAACAAATGAGAAGCTTATCTTGCTCACCTCTAGCATCTGCCGATACTGCGTGAAACTCCCGCCCCTGTCGGGAATGCAAGATTTCTTGCGGTTCGTTGACGCCCCATTAGGAGATGTGTCCGTGTGTTCTCAACGAGGTACACTCTACTCTATGGACGAAGAATTTCCTGTGAAAGGAAAACCAGTCGCTAGCTATGGCTGGAATAATACTGTTCTAAGCCAGTCCGGGAAGCAGAATGGTGCCGTGTTCGTCGTTTACACTTTGCTACCTAGCATGGTAGGTGGTTTGGTTGCGGAGAAGATCGAGCAGGTTGGCATTTACATAACGGTGACTGAGGAAGTCGTACGTGGTCATACAGGCGAAAAGGGGTGCAAGGGTAAGTATTACGAATGGGTGGCTCCTGCTATCGTTGGAATGGAAGATAAAAGGGTACAGATTTTTACTTGACAGTCGGAAGTAGCATAGTACTACCTAGTACATGTGCCGTACGACTTGGAGCCCACTGCACAGAAGAGGTCGTTCTCTTCGTCCATGCCGTTCGTGAATACTGCCCAATTCGGAGAAAAGGGTGTTCTTGAAACGGCCAAGACCATATCTGCGTCGAGATCTTCATGAGTACGGTAACATTACGGATTTTCTGGAGCAAGGGTACAATAAGGCTGCAGAGTATATCACGTGGGAACAGAACGGTGAGGAGATTACGGAGCTCCCCTGTGGAGTTCTTGGCACTATTCCATCAGTGGCGAACGTGCCTTTGAACACGGAGCAGAGAGAAAGTCTCGTCGACTCTTTGTATAACATTAGGCTTGGAACTGAAGGTGTCGCTGAGGCCTATCGACGAACTCCGGTGGTAGACCTTGGGCCGCAGTCACCCGTTAACGAACTCCCGAGTGGCATGGCCGGTGACTTGCACCCGGTTTCACGGCGTGAACTGGTGGGCTACGTCCTAGACAGCGTACCATATGACTATTATGAGTACATAGTAGGCAACCGTTTAGAATTTCCGTTGTCTCTGAAGAGAATCTGGGAACTGGAAACTACTAGAAACACGAGCTCTGATGATGAAGAACTCAGTGACTCATCCTCATACACGGATTCTGAGGAAGAACCGGATGAGGAGTCAGAGAGCGAAGATCAAGATGAATCGGAGGAGATTAGTGATGGCGATTATTCCAAAAACCCCTAAAGATTGGTGCTTCTAATCGGCGACCAGGGGTACATGATTAGAGTGAGGGTATCTGGTTCGATTAATGTGACCTCAATTACCTGGTTGCAGATCATACTACCTATGCATCCAGCGCTTCCACCTGTCCATGCTGTACAGCGTAAGCCAAAACTAAAACTACTTAGTGCAAACCCCCTGCAGCATAGACCCCCCCTACCGATCACATCTCTCCTTTAGAACCCTTCAGTCTTTGTACGGTACTACACCCCATTAACCTAGAACAACCATTTCGAAACTGAGGCCCAGATTCCTCAGTATGGTGTCTTGTCACTTGAAGCCCGCCGGCTTTTCTACTGATGTGCTAATCAGTCTTCTTCCTCCTCTTCGTCGGGGAAAACACTCTCCAGATCTGATCCCCCATCCAATCCACTGCTAAACGACCCCACGCTACTCGATGCCACGACTTTGGTGGATCTACGCCTCTTCTTACGCTTGGGCGATAGCAGTTCCCCATCGCTTCCGCTCTCGTTGTCGCTCACCAGCAAGCGCTTTGGAGGTTTGACGCTTAGCCCGGCAGTTGATTCTCTGAACCGCACGCTACCATCCCCAGCATTAACACGGTCATCGCTGTCCTCTTCTTCCACAGAACCATCTTTGTCGTCATTCTTTTCGTTCATGACAATGCTGAAGTGCTTCGTGAAGAGCTTCATCGTCTGCGTGAAGTCCTTGGAGTATGCAGCCATGTAAGTACCTCGCAACTGCTCAACTGACGTGTTCATCTGCTTCGCTACTAACCCCAAGAACTCGTCCTCCGACAACTTGCTGTCCTTAAACATTCCTTGTCGGTAGCTGTGAAGCATGGAAGTTGCGTAGCTTGCGCGCAGGGTCATTGCCGTGACGTTGGTGAGCTTTGGGTCTACGCCGCGCATGAATGCACGGATGGAGTGACTCACATTGCTGGGAGTCATGTACTCTCCGGTTCGAGTATGGAGAAGAAGTGGCTCGTTCTTCCGAAAAACAGCAGAGGGCTTAACGTGCCGGCGGTTGATGAGGATCGGCCTTATCACGTCCACGTGAAACGTAATGTATGGAAGCACGATGACTGGGAATGCAACATCCGGTATGTCGAGAGCACGAGCGGTCTTCTCTCTGAACGTCTTCACATTGACAACTTCCTGGGTAAGCTCATCCTCTCCGTACACTGCCTCTAAAACCTTTCGGGGGGACACTGTAGACGTGCGTACGCTTGGGGTCTCTGGCCACCACCGCTGAGAGTCATCAAGCCCAGAAAGTTAAGGCACCACTTCTGGATAAGTCCACTCGTCTTGGCCAACATCCGCTCCGCGGACTCGGGCCCCTTCTTCTCTGCTCTTTCAAAGTAAGAGTCAATGATGTCTTCCAGAACGGCCCTTGCCAAACGAACACCCTTCTTGGTCTGGCTCTCTGTTACGATGCGGTGCTCTTTGACACGGCGATCGGCATCCTGCTTCTGTCTGGCGTCCTCCCTGTACTTGCACTTTGCCGCATTGAAGGTGGTTGTTAGATACAAAGCCACTCTTGCGATTCGAAGACGGGTTGCATCGTCATTGAACTTAAGCGTCGCATACTTGGTGACAATATGTAGGGCGTTGCACTTTGATGCCACAGTTGAGGAAGAGGAGGTGGTAATGAAATGGTTCACAAACACTTGGACAAGGTCTTCTTTCGCCAATTGTCTGAAAAGTGCCCTTTCCTTCCAGCCATCATAGCGGCTCAATCGCTTGGAACTAATACACCACCGCAGGAACTGGCCCACAATCGACTGCAAAAGCTTGAAACTGGATCCGGATGCCATATTCATCAGCTCCTTTGTGCGATATCGAAGCGTATAGATTTCGTTCAGGTCGAGGCAGTTGTACCGGTTAACTTTGAGTCCGGAATACGCCGCAGAACCCTTTCCCACACACCGATTCGAGTTTTTCATACGAGCGTCGTCACTGGAAAAGAAGCCTGGGTCGCGAGCTACTGCAAGGTCCACCAAACCCTTCCACAACCCCTCTGGAGTTTCATGCGTGTTGCTATGGTCACCCATCGTGGCATGAATTGAATGTATGCTAAGCAGTGCCGCAGCGTTACCCCGGTTACGTGGGCTTTGGAAGATGTCAGCCCTTTCATGGAACAATTCGTTGTTCCTATTCTTCAAGGTGCGCTCCTGTCTTTGCAACAACTCTCGAAGATCGACCTGTGTTGCTTCGACCCCCTCATCTCTTCTGGCTGTAACATCTTGACTGCCCTCCTCCTCGTGTTCTTCTTCGTCCAAAACCGGCTCATTATCAACTCCGTCGACATCCTCCACTTCTTCCGTGTCGTCTAAACCACTTCTTTCCTCTCGGGACTTTGCAACTACCTGAACAACATCAATGCCAGTATCCTCAACAGCTTCCCCCTCCTGTTCGTCTTCCGAAACCAGCTTTCCACCCTCCTCCGTCGAAAACTCCTCGACGTTCTCAACAACGACGCCACCGGGTACTACGGGGTTTCTAGTGACCACTTCTGCGGTATGAGTGGAGCTTCTTCCATTCCTTGAAGTACCTGCCGTCGCACTTGCAGCATTTGCCTTTCGGGCTTTCAGGCTCGGGATCAGGATGTGGGTTGGGCTTTCAGATTGCGGATGGGAGTTGCCCTTTGGCACAGCATTGCCCCTCTTGGCATGTGTGGAGGTACTCTGGGCTTTGCATGCAACACCCTGCAGTGCTTGATGGTGGCGTACGGGAGAGTGTAACGGCGTCGCAACGCCTCGCTTTTTCGTCACACCCTGAGCGGCTGTCGGGCCCTGTGGGGGCTGCTTGGTGAGAGGTGCAAAGGAGCTATTCGTACTGCCTTTTGCAGTCGGTGGTCGTTCGTGCGACACAGCGGCAGTGTCGGAAGATGTAGCTTTCTTCCGGTAAACGGATCGGATTGGTTTTGCGAGCCCACGGCGTGAGGAATCGTTGGATTCGAGGTGATGGAAGAGAACGCTCTTCATGTTGTGTATCAAGCTGACGGCGATGAATACGGAACAAACTGGGGAGGGTGTGTTGTTTTCGTATGCACCTACTCGGATAGCGGTGATGAAACGGGAACACTACAGCTCTGTGCACTTCAGAACTGGGTGTAGTAATGCTTCAACGCTAAAGCACCCCCCCTCTCATGTCTGGGATCAAAGAAGACATTTGGTACAGCACCGATGCGTCGTTACATCTTTGAACGGGCGTGCGTCACGCATTAGAGACACGACGCGCGCAACTGTCTTCTCTACAGACACATACAGGTTACTCAAACACACGCCCTACAGTGACCTGACACCCTCCTTGGCCTTCCACCCACCAGAACAGTCTGCGGTCATAAAAAGTGCATTGCAACCATGCTTCGGAGCCACTGAAACCCCCTCTGCCCTCCACAGTGCTCAGTTTAAGACCGCTAAGCCCCCATCGTCAGTTGGGAAGGTATGGCCAAGCGCATACTATGTGGTCTACGGCACACGATGGTGCAAGTGCCACATGGACGGTGTAATTCCAAACAGCGCGATGTTACGTAATGTACAGTGTGCTGTCAGTATATAGTGCGCTGTCAGTATATAGGGCAGCGCACTGTACTTTACGCATTGTGGTTCTGCGCGGGCGTCACCTGTAAACTTCCCAAAACCAAAACCCCAACACCAAAACGAGTAGTACTTATATTGCTCTGCTATCGGAATCTCGATCACATCCTCCAGCGTGACCGGAACGTCTTTCGCAGACGCGGGTATAAAGCAAATATTAAAACGACCTTCCGGCTTCCGTGACTGTGTCAATGCATTACGCACCTGCACGTGGAATGCGGCTCTTTCCACTGGCGTACGGCTCTCGCGAGAGTGAGGTCTTCGTCACATGCGCGTTTTAGTGATAGCCTTAATTGGAAGGCGTCTCGAAATGGGGGAACCATTCCCCAATCTCTGCCCACTCGGAGGAACACTTACTGGGTTGAGATGGGCGAATGGTTCCCCCATTTCGAGACAATGCAAAGTTGCCGGTACCGTACACACACCTCTGCATTATGCGCTAACAGTAAACGTAGTATGAATATGCTTCTAAAACTCCTAAACCCAGCTTGTACCAGCTCCGTCATTCTTGGTAGAATGTTAGAGATTAAAACAATATACTCGTAATGTACCTGATTAAAGAAGTTCCTCCTTAAAACAAAACCCATAAAGAAGCGATCCGAAAAAAAAAAACATTGCCCCCGCACACACACACACATTGCGCAGTGTGCATGGCCAGTGCATGCTGCGGAATGAGCGTGTGTGGAGAACCGAACCCATGATCATCGCTGTGGTAGCACAGTGGGCATGGCCAGTACCCGCTGTGCTACCGCAGCGATTTTCACTTGGCAAAACACCCCAGCTTTGCTCTTCTTAAAGCAATTAGTGGCGGTGTAATGCGTTGTAAAGCGCCAGCTGCAATCGTGTACGTGTGCTGCGTGTCACTGCGTGTGCTGCGTGTCATGTGCGTGTGATGCGTGTCACTTGTGTGTAATACGTGTCACACGCCACGGGACAAGCCTGGGCGGGTGGCTCGTGCAGGTTGGCAGCGGCCGGTTGCCGTGGGTGGAAACCATACTGTTACCCACGTGAAACCACCCGTAAACTGAAACCCCACCGTAAAACCATCGTGAAACCACTCTATCAATATAACCCCACCGCAAAACCATCGCAATCCTGAAACCCCACTGAAAACCCTTTGAAAACTGCGCAAAACCACAGAAAACCTGAAAACCTCGTAAATCCTGAAATCCTCCTATATCTATAGAATCCTATAATCCTACAAAACCTGAAAACCTAATATCCACAAAACCATCCCCCATTCGTTAATCCAAAAAAACATTGGTCTCTATAGCTATAGACGTGAAAACCCCTAAAGTCCTCGGTAACCCTGAAACCGCAGTAAAAACCAGAAATCCTATAACAACCTCCGGTTACCCTGAAAAACCTCCTGAAATCCTGAAACCCCTCATTAATCCTAAAATCCTCCTGAAATCCAAAAACCCTCCCAATATCCTTAACACCTTGAAATCCCTGAAATCCTCATTAATCCTCAAATCCTCTATAAACCTGGTAAACACGAAAAAAACCTCCCTTTTTCATTAATCCTGGTAAACCCACTGCCCTATATCTATAGACGGGAAAACCCTAAACCCAAACTTACTTGCAATACTACTATAAGCGCTTGGGTTTTAGACGAACCAAGCAATCTATAAAGCCTTGCTAGGTTTTTTGAGGTCTAGTTATTGATTCGTAACCGCCAAACAGCGCTTTGTCATCCACTGAAGGCATGAAAAATGTGCATACAGCCATTTCACCACTTGTTCAACGTTTTGCGTCAGAACCAAGCGCTTTCCGACACCCCTCAAAACCAAGCGCAAACCCAAATTTATTTGCAACACTACTATAAGCGATTGATTTTTATACGAACAAAGCAATCTATAAAACTTAGCCAGGTTTTATGAGGTAAAGTGTTTGTTGTATAACCGGTGCACAGAGCTTTGTCATCCACTGAAGGCATGAAAAACGTATATACAGCCTTTTCAACTCTTATAACGAGAGTCTCGTTGCAACGTTGCTCTTCGGTTGGTGCTTGAACCAGTTGAAAGCTTGTTTGGCTGCAAGTCTTGAACCTGATGCTAAAAATGTTTTGATTTTTTGTCAGCTCGTGGAAGAAAGTACAGCATGCTTGCAACGTCTTCTGAGAGCATCACGCTCTAGCTTCACTTCCGTTGCCTGTGGTCAGAAGAACCACGAGGACAAGCGAATTTTGACAAGATGTTTCTTCCCTCCATGTCGGCCCAAATGAAGAACGGCAAGCATCCCTGCGACTACGTTTCAAGACGCCACGAGTCGCTACTTTGAACGCAAGCACCATGTCATACCATCTTACTCTGGAAACAGCAGGCTCAAGACCCGATGAGAACGATAAGTTCGTCCTCAAAAGTAACATGTCTGAATGGGAAAATGGGCCATGCTAGCGGAAGCCAGTGCAATCCAATGTGTACTGGTCCATCGTATTCTCGACTGGGTTCTTTTAAGCGCCTGTCATCACAAGCGCGGTCGCAGTCGGAGAATTTCTTTCTTAACAACGAGCTGCATCGCCCAGATTTCCGCGATTCTCCGTGCGGCTATGTCACACTCACGGATTCTCTGCATGAATCACACCCTTTTCTTCCAGTGTGGAACGACCGCTTGATCATCGAAGACTACAGCGCGGTGTTTTGGACAGTATCACAGCTCGATGAGTTACACTGAGGAAGCTCGTCCCCTGCTTTTGCACTTGTGCACTGTCAAAAAGCCCCTAACGCACTACATCGCTGTAGATATTTCACGATACGAATCACCTACTTTACTTTACCAACATCCCAACAAGAGCGCATAACGAGATACTACTGGCTTTCCCTAACAAAACACTTGTCGTCTCGTGGAAGGTAGCCAGATGCTCCTCTTAGCATTCCACCTGACCTCGCTTCAACTACAAACCCAGCAGCCGCCTCTCTTGGTGATGTAAACCTGGAATTCGGTACCGAAGGGTTCGAGTAGTCTTTAATAGTCGTCTGCGCCATATCATGAACTTTCTACATTCCTTCATCGTGTAGTTTCTCCATATTAAGACGTCCAATTGTAAGGTAAATGAGCATATTGCGGCCAACTATACGAGCTCCATTCGAAACCATATCATTCATTGTCTGTTCTAGATCAAAAGGAGTTAGGTCACAGGTTAGCAAAGGGTTCACCATTTGTTTTGGAGCAGCGATTAAAGGAAAAGAACATTTTAACTTAGTTGTCACTTCCACCTTCATCCGCAAGATACTTATCGAAGTATTGCAATGTGCTACGCATATTGATCGCTTTCGGCTCAAATGGTGTTCAACGTCTCCAAAGAGCTGACAAATTTCATCGAGACTTTGCTTGCTACGTTTGAGTTTTTTGTCCATAATCGAGGAAGCGTCTGTGGAATGCGGCCGAATAGACGTTATCGTCCAAAGTTTACACGCGCATATGTACCAGCAATACCGCGCAATGGCCTTCAGCGGCGGCACGCCAACGGCGGCAATCGTCGGCGAATGGCGCTCCAATAGTGAAGCGCCTGCGTACCAACGTGGCTGGGCGAGGACGCAGCAGCAAGGGATGGCGGGAAGAACTGCGCTCAAATTCAGACGTGTAAAAAGAAAATAGCTATGCCTGCGGCGTATTTGAGGCTACTGACAGCGGCGCATTGAATTGTGTATGTACTGGCAAACTGCGGAGATGCAGCCATATGCGCCCAAAATGGGGGCCCCAGGTGTGCGCTCAAGCGCTTGCTACACGCGTAGGCACTGCTGCTGGAAGGCGGGCACGGTTCTAAGCGAAACATACAAATGCACGCTTGCTTCTGCTTCTGAAGCAACTGTTAACGCAACCGCACTGCATCGGGTGCTGTGCGCGAATTCTCCGACCACTGAAGTACGTCGTCTACTGGCATCGACCATCGGGTTGTCGTCTAGCAAACCTCGATTTGCCGCCTGCAACCCTTCGTCCGTGCCAATCGACTATCGTATGGTCGTCTGAGAATTTCCCAGACACAGCGAGACTGCCGTCCTTGTTCGCTGCTAAACACAAGACTGGCCAGTTAAGACCTTGCAGAGGCTTTCCAACCGCCGTTCCGCTCGCCACATTCCATGGTCGTATAGACCCATCTGGCGATCCTGACACTGAGCGAATACCATTGGCGCTCATTAAGCTGTTCCTGACGATCTTATGTTTTGGTGCTCGCATCTCCGCCGGTCTGTTCATTCCCTCAATGACGACTGGCGCATGTGCAGGCATAATTGTAGGTATTCTTATGAAGGTAGTGACCGAACGATATCTGGCCTTGCGATTGTTTGCAGAATGCTCTTTTACTTCTGTTTACGTTCGCCCATCAATGTATGGTTTTGTTGGAGCAAGTTCAACGTTTTTTGGCGTTAAACAAGTTTCTTTGTCGCTGGTTATCATCATGTTTGAGCTTAATGGTGGTCTGAGCCACCTTCTGTCAAACATATCTGGTATCCTTGCAGCCAAGAAGGTCTGCAACATAACTGGAATGGAAGGCAAACCTCTGGAGTTGACTCTCACTCTTCTTCCTCAATCTCTCTGTCATAAGCATTTGGATGGCTGCAGAAATAGCCACTAAAGCTTTCGATACTCATCAAGTTCCGCTCTACCTATTGGCTTCTACAACCCGTGTCTTTCATCGGATGAAGATACATCTCGACGTTAAAAAGTTCCCGCGAGTGAAATATGGCTTCGAGTGTTATCATCTTTGAGAGGCGATACGTTTTTATTGTTAAGAATCTTTGCAAAGAAGACCGATCATGTTATCGCAGATGATGTTTCTAGAAAATGTGTCTTTGACAATTATGAAGTGAAACCACTGCAATTGTGGGAAGAGGTGTTGGAATTAGTTGGCCGGGGATGCAATAAGAATGCAAAAGCTATTGAAGTTAGAGAAGTGTTTTTTACGACGTAAATGACGCGACGCGGACACACACATGTTTGTGACTGGTGACGATGGCTCACTGCAGATGCTCATGAACAGCATCGCGCGAGGGCGGCGCGAAAACTGAAACCTGCATGAAGCTCCTTCGGAGCAGCGCGTCGGCGCATCTCGACATAATTGGCCTCCTCTTTTGGTGTGGTGCGGGTATCCAGAGAACATTTTGGGGTCAATTTTGGCACAACAGTGTTGCAACACGTGAACAAAGACGCTGACCAGCTTCCATCACAGTTCAATGTCTGCTCAAAAGCCACCAGTCCTTTTCGCACCCCACGACCGCCTTTGCTCCGCCAGGTGCCACCCAGACCTTTCCATGGTGGTCCCCTGACAAAGTTGCCTGCAGCGCCGCGCTTTACAAATTGCGCTGCGAAGAACTTTGTCGGGAAGAGCCACTGTGAGAGCTACGTATAAGAGAAGCAGCCATGGCGAACAAAATAGGGCGGCACCCAGCATAGATCTACTAGGCTGGGTGGAGCGATGCGGTTTGTAATGTAACTTTTCTCTTTCCTTTTGTCTTTGCTCTCCCCACTGTGCTTTTGCTGAACACTCATCTCGTCACATGTCATTCTTTTGTTGTCGACGCTTAATGCTGAATTGTACAGGCGGCGAATCGTAGTCCTCTGCCAAACAAACTGCTTATCGCTAAATCAATGACAAGTGTGAGTTATTTGTTTCTGCTACGAAAACTCACAACTTGAACTGACATTCATGATTTCGGGTTCATGTATCTTCAGTTTTGTTTAGTTGTCTCACCTATTTGTTTCTGGACAGCTGCCTACACATCGCTTTCGTCCACTGACACAACTCTTTCAGTATAAATCTGATACTCAACTGCGGCAAATACTGCTAACGCTCCCATATCGCGCTCTGCTGGTGTGGTCAATGAGCGTGTATCGAATCGTGGCAGCAGTGAAGAAGCTACGGTTTCTACGAGGAAAATCTCTTTGTTGGCCATGTTGGGAGATGTTGGAAGAAGAAGAGAAGGAGAAGGAGAAGAATAGAGGTTCGGACGGGTTCTCATTGACGAGTTCATCCGCTGTCAATGTTTCTGTGGCACAATGTATAGAGCTTCTATAATGGTGTCGTGTAGATGGAACTTGACCGTAATGGTCTAACAAGGGTAAGCAATCATACTGGATCACTTTCGCGGACAACGCTGCAGTTTAGAAATTTTCAGTCGGTAGCAACCTCTCTGTAATCACGAACAGTCCACAATGAATGTCAGACAAATGGTTCGGTGGATCTTCGCCCGCTTTGAAGGGATAAGGGTTCGCCGCACCACGGTCACCTGTTTTGCTAACGCAGTTCACAACCACCAAATCCTTGTTGGGCTTGGCGATCTCCAGAAGAGCATGCCCATCGAGCGTACGGCTAAACTGCCCATCACGCGAGAACAGAAGAGCCTCGCCAGCAACCTTCCCATCCACGAAGATCAACGTCACTTCTTCGCCGGGCCTGAACGCGTGTGTGTTAACCAGCTCAAAAATTATCCTTCCAAAGCCTACAACACGCACATATACGCGCGCGTGCACTTTCAGGACCTCCCTACAAGGTTCTGACAAATCATGTGAAAAATCAAGCTCTGGGGCACCATTTATTGGCGCGCTAAACCTTTAAATATGCGCTCAATTACGCTACTTACACAACATGCATGTGGAACGTGCCATATAGGCCTAAAACCAAGCGCAAACAGCGATGTCAAATCCTAATATTTTGTAGTATGCGCTTGTGTTTTAGCCGAACCCAGCAATCAATAAACCTTAGCCAGGTTTTTGGAGGTCAAGCATTTGTTACATAACCGGCAAACAGCGCTTTGTCATCCACTGAAGGTATGAAAAATGTACATACAGCCATTCCACCACTCGTTCATCGTTTTGCGTCAGAACCAAGAGCTTGCTGACACCCCTTCAAAACTGAACGAAAACCCAACCTTACTTGCAACACTACTATAAGCGCTTGGGTTTTAGACGAACCAAGCAATGTATAAAACCTAGCCAGGCTTTTTGAGCTCAAGCGTTTGATTCATAACTGGCGCACAGAGCTTTGTCATCCACTGAAGGCATGAAAAACGTATATACGACTTTTCCATTGCTCAACGTTTTGCGTCAGAAACAAGAGCTTGCTGACACCCATCAAAACTGAGGGAAAACCCAAACTTACTTGCAATACTACTATAAACGCTTGGTTTTTAGACGAACCAAGCAATCTATAAAGCCTTGCTAGGTTTTTTGAGGTCTAGTTATTGATTCGTAACCGCCAAACAGCGCTTTGTCATCCACTGAAGGCATGAAAAATGTGCATACAGCCATTTCACCACTTGTTCAACGTTTTGCGTCAGAACCAAGCGCTTTCCGACACCCCTCAAAACCAAGCGCAAACCCAAATTTACTTGCAACACTACTATAAGCGATTGATTTTTATACGAACAAAGCAATCTATAAAACTTAGCCAGGTTTTATGAGGTAAAGTGTTTGTTGTATAACCGGTGCACAGAGCTTTGTCATCCACTGAAGGCATGAAAAACGTATATACAGCCTTTTCAACTCTTGTAACGAGAGTCTCGTTGCAACGTTGCTCTTCGGTTGGTGCTTGAACCAGTTGAAAGCTTGTTTGGCTGCAAGTCTTGAACCTGATGCTAAAAATGTTTTGATTTTTTGTCAGCTCGTGGAAGAAAGTACAGCATGCTTGCAACGTCTTCTGAGAGCATCACGCTCTAGCTTCACTTCCGTTGCCTGTGGTCAGAAGAACCACGAGGACAAGCGAATTTTGACAAGATGTTTCTTCCCTCCATGTCGGCCCAAATGAAGAACGGCAAGCATCCCTGCGACTACGTTTCAAGACGCCACGAGTCGCTACTTTGAACGCAAGCACCATGTCATACCATCTTACTCTGGAAACAGCAGGCTCAAGACCCGATGAGAACGATAAGTTCGTCCTCAAAAGTAACATGTCAGAATGGGAAAATGGGCCATGCTAGCGGAAGCCAGTGCAATCCAATGTGTACTGGTCCATCGTATTCTCGACTGGGTTCTTTTAAGCGCCTGTCATCACAAGCGCGGTCGCAGTCGGAGAATTTCTTTCTTAACAACGAGCTGCATCGCCCAGATTTCCGCGATTCTCCGTGCGGCTATGTCACACTCACGGATTCTCTGCATGAATCACACACTTTTCTTCCAGTGTGGAACGACCGCTTGATCATCGAAGACTACAGCGCGGTGTTTTGGACAGCATCACAGCTCGATGAGTTACACTGAGGAAGCTCGTCCCCTGCTTTTGCAGTTGTGCACGGTCAAAAAGCCCCTAACGCACTACATCGCTGTAGATATTTCACGATACGAATCACCTACTTTACTTTACCAACAACCCAACAAAAGCGCAGAACGAGATACCACTGGCTTTCCCTAACAAAACACTTGTCGTCTCGTGGAAGGTAGCGGGGGGGTCAGCTCAGCCCGAAGGGCTGAGCCACAGTTTATTGTGGTCACTTTCCCAGATGGTAGGGCAACAGACTACACAAAATACTATATGCCTGTCAAATTAGGGCAGGAATGAGTAGGGAGGCTGTTCCTTGCTTGCCCCGGCGGGGATCCATTAGATTCCCGTACCTGTAGCAGGGCAGGTAAAAAGTGTCAGTCAGGAGCCGCATGGTTGCGGGTGAGTTCCAAGTCTTCTCAAGCGAGGCGTTTTCCAATCCACGAGCCCGGTGGTGCGGAGGGCGTTGAGGGGGAGAAGGTGAGAGAGTCGTCCAAAGCCTTGCGGTAGAGGTGAAATCAGAGTAAGCGTACCGGCTCTATGCTTCAACTGTTGCCCTCATTCCGCCCGGTTCCAACTGCGGGTTATCCAAATCAACGATCTTCAGCCTTGACGTGGCGGTTTTGCTGTTATAGCTTAGTTGGACATCGTTGTAGCTATTTCTCTAATGAAGGTCACGAAGCGAAGCACATTTTTCCAGCACTTCATCAGCTTTCTTTTCCAGGGAGGGTGACCAAGAGTTTCGATCTAATAGGCGTCGCATATCGGGAACCAAGGCCCAAAGAGCATCTGTTCGAAGAGGGAGCTTCGATAGATACCAAAGAACTCCTTGATGTACAGCCTTGCGAGACAGGGTGCAGGACTTGAATAAAGGAGCGAAGGTAGTCCAGGAGATAGGCGTAACACGCGCGCGACCCATATTAGCGAGATCAAACTCTTCCATATATATCTTACGCTTCACGACCGTTTTGAAATCCGTCAACCCATCAATATCATCCGGGAGCTTCATCCGTTCCAGTTCCATTCGCACAGCTGGTATGTCCCTTGCCAGCTGCCAAGCGCGAGACGCACGCGCCCACAGTTCCGCTTTTTGTGGAGATTCATTGCGAGTTTCATGAGAAACAAGACAACGAAGGCGGAAGCGAGCAGCGAGAGCAGCGATATGCACGCGACGGCGAGTTTGCAGGGAGGGCAACTTCGTCAATGGTCGCGAGCGATCCAGATGAGAGGGGGCGACAGACACCCCAAGGATCCAGGCGTGAGCTTCCATTTCCAGTTTTTGCGATAGACTGGAGACCTCTGCAGTGAGCGGCTGTACAGGGAGGCAATACTCGAACAGCGAGAGTATCTTTGTCCTGACGATATTAACCTTGCTCAGCACGGAGAGCGGGGAATCAGACGTGATGCGGCGAATCCGGCGCAGCACGACTCTAGCCGAGTCGATTCTCTCCAAAAACCTCTGGGGAGTAGGCCCGCGGTGTGAGAAAGAAAACCCCAGACAGCAAGCTTCTTCCACCACCTGTATAGGTTCCTGGCCCAGTAAGAAAGGTTCATGACCATTTCCGCATACGACGTAGGACTTGGAGGCATTCCATCGCATACCCATGATATTTGCCCAAGAGCTGCAAGCGTTGAGTTGCTTCATAAGAGTAGCATTGTCTTCAGCCAGTAAAGCGACATCATCCGCGAAGCAACTAGACACACTCCTGGGGATCCGACACAGATATTCCAAGAATGTGTCCATAAAGATATTAAAGAGAGTCGGGCTGAGTGGATCGCCTTGGGGAACTCCAATGACCATAGTTGCCAAGACATTCGAGACTTGCTGCTTTGTCTTGATCCAAATTGGCGTTAAGAGAGCCGGGAGCATACAAGAAGTGTCAACTGAGAGACGGGCGGTACATAGATCCAGTAATTTCCCGCGAGGCACAGAGTCATAGGCACTCTTCAAATCCAGAAACGCAGCGTTGGAGAAACCTTCGCGCGCGCACTTAGCAGCGTAAGCAACTGCCAGCTCTGTGTTAGAGCCCTGGATGAAGCCCCATTGGTTGCGGTGGAAGAGGTACACTTCCGAGATGCAGTAGTGGAGAGCCTTCGTTATCACCGTTCGCAACACTGATAGCAGTGTGATGGGGCGGTAACTGGCAGGAAGGGTTGGGTCACCTTTCTTGTAGATGGGAGCCACAAAGCCAGAATGAAGGATGCGTGGGGTATAAGCGAGTCTGCCTACAGCCGTCCATAGTTCCAAGAGAGCGGTCGAAAAGAGTCCAGGGTCCAGTTTCAGAGCTTCCAAGGGGACAAAATCCGGTCCAGGAGACTTCTTCTTCTTTCCGCAGGTAATAGCCATTTCCAAATGCTTCTTAAAAGATGGTGGTACTTCGAAATTCCCGACCGATACGATCGGTTCTTCATCAGGCTGGTGGGCCTGCAGGTGAGCTGTGAAGTCGTCAGGAGCGAGCTTCACGGGTTCGAGGTTAGATCCCTCGGAGCGTACAAGCCTGTTAAGCTTTCGGATAAGATTCTCAGGGGGACCTTCTTCAAGTTTATCCCGTTGTTGGTCGGCTATCCGGCGACGGTTTCTCCGGAACTTTCGCTTGATTTTGCGATCAAGAGCCTTGACCTTGGCACGCAGGTTGACTGACTGCGGTACCATCTTGAGTAGTCGAGACCTTTCCTTCGCCATTAAGTCCAGTTCCCGGTTCCAGCCAGGCCTGTGACGAGCTGGTCTGGGAGAGAGATTTTCTAACCAAGGCCGTAAGATGTCCTTAGCGAGCTTCAAAGTAGCAGATTCCAGAGCATCGGGTGATTCCACTGCTTGTAGCTGCGTGATGGCTGTCGGGAGATGCTTTTTGTAGGAACGCTTGGCTTCATCCTGGAGCTTGGGTTTGCTTAGGAGAGCCTGGGGGATACGATCCTTCAACGTATTTGGTGTCGTTAGTGGGAAAAAGACGAGCACCGGAGCATGATCCGATGGCCAAGAGCTTTCCAATACGCGTGGGACCGAGGCCGAGAGCCCTCGATACAAGAATATGTCCACCACGCTAGAGCCACGATGGGTGATGTAGGTGGGAGACTTCGGAGCAGCGATCATAAAACGGGACTGCATCATCCATTTCCAAAGCCGACTACCCCGAGGAGTCGTGATCTTGTCCTATCTGCTGTTACGGGCATTCAGGTCACCAACAATAATTGCAGATCCCCTACTCAGCCGCGTAACATCAAAGAGGAAAGATTGCATCTCTTCGGCGGAACACTGAGGCTTGACATACACACACAGGAAATTGACGGAGAGAAAAGTACCAGCCAAGATCTGGTATGCACGAGTAGAGACTTCTTCTCGCTTCTTGAAGGCGCCATATTCCTTATAGAAAACAGCGACGCCTCCACCAAGTCGGGGGCGGTTGGGCGAAGAGTAGGCGTCCACCGAATCATAGAACAGCGCTTCATCCTCGACAAACCTCCCTGCTGACCAAGTCTCCGTAAGACAGACAAGGTCAGACATGTTGAGCAGTGTTTTGACACTGCCCAGTTTGGGTGTGGTGCACCCATTAATGTTGAAAGTGGTGATCAACATTTAGCGGAGACCTCTTGGCGCGCTGGCGAGGGTTCCTTAGGAGGGTGTTCCTGGTCTTCTTCAACGCAGGGCGGTGGTTCCTGCATCCGAGAAGTGTCATCGGCCTCACTGCGTGTTGAAGGTTCCGGAGAATCGAACTCGAGCGAGGGATGGGAGTCCTTTAGACCTTGAGCCTGCTTGGAGTACCATTCCTTCGCGGTGGGAGATCTTGAGTGGAGCGCACACCAATTCCAGCGACGATAACATGATTTGGCGTGAGTTTTCACATTTTCTGGGCTTTATTTCGACCCAGTTGGATCAAAAGTCTCCAGGTGACGGCGGTGAAGAATGGCCATGGTCGAGGTGAGCCTGTGAACCAGGGAGCGGTGGCATAGAACCTACAAGATATTGTTTCCAATAAACGAAAGACCCAAAACCGCCCATTTCGGAAGGGATAAAAGAAGCGCCTTCCTTAGAGCACCCAGAGGTCCCCTGGGTACATTGCCAAAATAAACAGCGACCAGGCTTGGTCGGGCATTTTGCTGGGGCCGAGAGAACCCAGCAGCGGCTAGAGCTTTCCTGGTGTCGGCGATCTTCGTCTTCGTCTGCTCGGGAAGCTTTTCCGGGGCAGGCTTAGCGGCGATTTCCGCCCAAGAGGGCTTAGAGGAATTGGCGGTTTTGGTTTTTCGACCTTCATCGGCCGAGGCTGACGCCATTCCCTTTGAAGCGACGGCAGGTGTAAGAGACTCCTTGGGAGCAGGAGCAGCCGGCAGAGGTCTCGATTGCTTCACTCGGGCGGGCGCAGGTTCTGCTTCCGTCTTCTGTGATGCGATTTGGGCTTTAAGGGCCCTGATTTCTTCCTGTAGATCGTTGATAGTTTCCATAAAATGTCCACATTGAGCCGTTAGTCCATTGTTTTCCAGTTCCAATTCTTCATAAGTCTTCTTCTTCTTAAGCTTCACAGCTGAGTCCAAAACATAGGACGTCGATGAGGCCACGGATTCCAAGGGTTTGGGAGAATCGGCGTCCAAGATAGACGGTAAAGCGGAGAAAATAGGGGCCTTTGGTCCCTGCAGGGTGTTGGGGATCCGCCTTTGAAATCCTTGCGGTTTCCGTAGTGCGGTCGGGGCATCGGAGGCCTGAGGCTCTCGAGGAGGAGCGACTGTGGGAGCAGGGGCCTCCGCTGGCACTGATGTTGCGGCCAGAAGTGCATCAAGTCTGCCTCCGGTAATCTTCCTTTGACAAATGCGGCACTTCGCGATGAAACGGCCATGAGCAGACCCGTTAAGGGCAAGGAGGTTGGGCTTCTTGCAATAAGCACAAGAAAGAAAGGGCTTCTTCCTCGTACACTCTTCGGTAAATGCCCGTTTGCGGCTTTCGGGTGTTAGGGTCCCGGAATCCTCAGAATCGTTGAAAACGGTGTGTCCACCCTTGGTAGCCATATTTGGCAAAACGAGGGGCAGCCACGAAGTTTACAAAGTAGGTCCTTAGCCTGTGGTTGGCCGCGAGCGGTACACGTGGCTGTCAGCTCGCTGGAACCCGCCGGCGGCGGCGACGAAGACGAAGAAGCGGTGGGTTGCGCAGGGAAGACAACGACGGAACTCGCAAAGAACGAAACGTAGAAGCGATCGAGCCCGAGATGACCCTGATCAAGCGCGGTAGAATGGTAAAGCGGGGCAAGGCGCACAATATGATGTGCCTTGGGATAGACGCGCACGTACGCGCGGGGTAGAAAGACGCCTCCGCAAGCAGCAGGAGGCGTAGAGTGCGCACGCGAGAAAACGGAAGTTGACGTAGCTCGGGAACGAGACGCGCAATGCGCGCCGAGGCAACGCGAGCAGACGCACAGCAAGTCCTTTGTTCGATGCAGACGACACCGCCTACGACAGATTTAGGAGGGGAGTTTGGCTGGGACGGTACATCTTCTACAAGACAACGAATGTGTCCTAAGATCAGCTCAGCGTCAGAAACAAGAGCTTGCTGACACCCATCAAAACCAAGGGAAAACCCAAACTTACTTGCAATAGTAATATAAGCGCTTGGGTTTTAGACGAACCAAGCAATCTATAAAGCCTTGGCAGGTTTTTTGAAGTCAAGTTATTGATTCATAACCGGCAAACAGCGCTTTGTCATCCACTGAAGGTATGAAAAATGTACATACGGCCATTCCACCACTCGTTCATCGTTTTGCGTCAGAACCAAGAGCTTGCTGACACCCCTTCAAAACTGAACGAAAACCCAACCTTACTTGCAACACTACTATAAGCGCTTGGGTTTTAGACGAACCAAGCAATGTATAAAACCTAGCCAGGCTTTTTGAGCTCAAGCGTTTGATTCATAACTGGCGCACAGAGCTTTGTCATCCACTGAAGGCATGAAAAACGTATATACGACTTTTCCATTGCTCAACGTTTTGCGTCAGAAACAAGAGCTTGCTGACACCCACCAAAACCAACGGAAAACCCAAACTTACTTGCAATACTACTATAAGCGCTTGGGTTTTAGACGAACCAAGCAATCTATAAAGCCTTGCTAGGTTTTTTGAGGTCTAGTTATTGATTCGTAACCGCCAAACAGCGCTTTGTCATCCACTGAAGGCATGAAAAATGTGCATACAGCCATTTCACCACTTGTTCAACGTTTTGCGTCAGAACCAAGCGCTTTCCGACACCCCTCAAAACCAAGCACAAACCCAAATTTACTTGCAACACTACTATAAGCGCTTGATTTTTATACGAACAAAGCAATCTATAAAACTTAGCCAGGTTTTATGAGGTAAAGTGTTTGTTGTATAACCGGTGCACCCAGCTTTGCCATCCACTGAAGGCATGAAAAACGTATATACAGCCTTTTCAACTCTTGTAACGAGAGTCTCGTTGCAACGTTGCTCTTCGGTTGGTGCTTGAACCAGTTGAAAGCTTGTTTGGCTGCAAGTCTTGAACCTGATGCTAAAAATGTTTTCATTTTTTGTCAGCTCGTGGAAGAAAGTACAGCATGCTTGCAAAGTCTTCTGAGAGCATCACGCTCTAGCTTCACTTCCGTTGCCTGTGGTCAGAAGAACCACGAGGACAAGCGAATTTTGACAAGATGTTTCTTCCCTGCATGTCGGCCCAAATGAAGAACGGCAAGCATGCCTGCGACTACGTTTCAAGACGCCACGAGTCGCTACTTTGAACGCAAGCACCATGTCATACCATCTTACTCTGGAAACAGCAGGCTCAAGACCCGATGAGAACGATAAGTTCGTCCTCAAAAGTAACATGTCAGAATGGGAAAATGGGCCATGCTAGCGGAAGCCAGTGCAATCCAATGTGTACTGGTCCATCGTATTCTCGACTGGGTTATTTTAAGCGCCTGTCATCACAAGCGCGGTCGCAGTCGGAGAATTTCTTCCTTAACACCGAGCTGCATCGCCCAGATTTCCGCGATTCTCCGTGCGGCTATGTCACACTTACGAGTTCTTTGCATGAATCACACCCTTTTCTTCCAGTGTGGAACGACCGCTTGATCATCGAAGACTACAACGCGGTGTTTTGGACAGCATCACAGCTCGATGAGTTACACTGAGGAAGCTCGTCCCCTGCTTTTGCAGTTGTGCATGGTCAAAAAGCCCCTAACGCACTACATCGCTGTAGATATTTCACGATACGAATCACCTACTTTACTTTACCAACAACCCAACAAAAGCGCAGAACGAGATACCACTGGCTTTCCCTAACAAAACACTTGTCGTCTCGTGGAAGGTATCCAGATGCTCCTCTTAGCATTCCACCTGACCTCGATTCAACTACAAACCCAGCAGCCGCCTCTCTTGGTGACGTAAACCTGGAATTCGGTATCCAAGGGTTCGAGTAGTCTGTAATAGTCGTCTGCGCCATATAATGAACTTTCTGCATTCCTTCATCGTCTAGTTTCTCCATATTAAGACGTGCAATTGTAAAGTAAATGAGCATATTGCGGCCAACTATGCGAGCTCCATTCGAAACCATATCCTTCATTGTCTGTTCTAGATCAAAAGGAGTTAGGTCACAGGTTAGCAAAGGGTTCACCATTTGTTATGGAGCAGCGATTAAAGGAAAAGAACATTTTTACTTAGTTGTCACTTCCACCTTCATCCGCAAGATACTTATCGAAGTATTGCAATGTGCTACGCATATTGATCGCTTTCGGCTCAAATGGTGTTCAACGTCTTCAAAGAGCTGACTAATTTCATCGAGAGTTTGCTTGCTACGTTTGAGTTTTTTGTCCATAATCGAGGAAGCGTCTGTGGAATGCGGCCGAGTAGACGTTATCGTCCAAAGTTTACACGCGCCTATGTACCGGCAATACCGCGCCATGGCCTTCGGCGGCGGCGCGCCAACGACGGCAATCGTCGGCGAATGGCGCTGCATTAGTGAAGCGCCTGCGTACCAACGTGGCTGGGCGAGGACGCAGCAGCAAGGGATTGCTGGAAGAACTGCGCTCAAATTCAGACGTGTAAAAAGCAAATAGCTATGCCTGCGGCGTATTTGAGGCTACTGACAGCGGCGCATTGAATTGTGTATGTACTGGCAGACTGCAGAGATGCAGCCATATGCGCCCAAAATGGGGGCCCCAGGTGTGCGCTCAAGCGCTTGCTACACGCGTAGGCAGTGCTGCTGGAAGGCGGGCACGGTTCTAAGCGAAACATACAAATGCACGCTTGCTTCTGCTCCTGAAGCAACTGTTAACGCAACCGCACTGCATCGAGTGCTGTGCGCAAATTCTCCGACCACTGAAGTACGTCGTCTACTGGCATCGACCATCGGGTTGTCGTCTAGCAAACCTCGATTTGCCGCCTGCAACCCTTCGTCTGTGCCAATCGACTATCGTATGGTCTTCTGAGAATGTCCCAGATACAGCGAGACTGCCGTCCTTGTTCGCTGCTAAACACAATACTGGCCCGTTAAGACCTTGCAGAGGCTTTCCAACCGCCGTTCCACTCGTCACGTTCCATGGTCGTATAGACCCATCTGGCGATCCTGACACTGAGCGAATACCATCGGCGCTCATTAAGCTGTTCCTGACGATCTTATGTTTTGGTGCTCGCATCTCCGCCGGTCTGTTCATTCCCTCAATGACGACCGGCGCATGTGCAGGCATAGTTGTAGGTATTCTTATGAAGTTAGTGACCGAACGATATCCGGACTTGCGATTGTTTGCAGAATGCTCTTTTACTTCTGTTTACGTTCGCCCATCAATGTGTGGTTTTGTTGGAGCAAGTTGAACGTTTTTTGGCGTTAAACAAGTTTCTTTGTCGCTGGTTATCATCACGTTTGAGCTTAATGGTGGTCTGAGCCACCTTCTGTCAAACATATCTGGTATCCTTGCAGCCAAGAAGGTCTGCAACATAACTGGACTGGAAGGCAAACCTCTGGAGTTGACTTTCACTCTTCTTCCTCAATCTCTCCGTCATAAGCATTTGGATGGATGCAGAAATAGCCATTAAAGCTTTCGATACTCATCAAGTTCCGCTCTACCTATTGGCTTCTACAACCCGTGTCTTTCATCGGATGAAGATACATCTCGACGTTAAAAAGTTCCCGCGAGTGAAATATGGCTTCGAGTGTTATCATCTTTGAGAGGCGATACGTTTTTATTGTTAAGAATCTTTGCAAAGAAGACCGATCATGTTATCGCAGATGATGTTTCTAGAAAATGTGTCTTTGACAATTATGAAGTGAAACCACTGCAATTGTGGGAAGAGGTGTTGGAATTAGTTGGCCGGGGATGCGATAAGAATGCAAAAGCTATTGAAGTTAGAGAAGTGTTTTTTACGACGTAAATGACGCGACGCGGACACACACATGTTTGTGACTGGTGACGATGGCTCACTGCAGATGCTCATGAACAGCATCGCGCGAGGGCGGCGCGAAAACTGAAACCTGCATGAAGCTCCTTCGGAGCAGCGCGTCGGCGCATCTCGACATAATTGGCCTCCTCTTTTGGTGTGGTGCGGGTATCCAGAGAACATTTTGGGGTCAATTTTGGCACAAAAGTGTTGCAACACGTGGACAAAGACGCTGACCAGCTTCCATCACAGTTCAATGTCTGCTCAAAAGCCGCCAGTCCTTCTCACACCCCACGACCGCCTTTGCTCCGCCAGGTGGCACCCAGACCTTTCCATGGTGGTCCCCTGACAAAGTTGCCTGCAGCGCCGCGCTCTACAAATTGCGCTGCGAAGAACTTTGTCGGGAAGAGCCACTGTGAGAGCTACGTATAAGAGAAGCAGCCATGGCGAACAAAATAGGGCGGCACCCAGTATAGCTCTACTAGGCTGGGTGGAGCGATGCGTTTTGTAATGTAACTTTTCTCTTTCCTTTTGTCTTTGCTCTCCCCACTGTGCTTTTGCTGAACACTCATCTCGTCACATGTCATTCTTTTGTTGTCGACGCTTAATGCTGAATTGTACCGGCGGCGAATCGTAGTCCTCTGCGAAACAAACTGCTTATCGCTAAATCAATGACAAGTGTGAGTTATTTGTTTTTGCTACGAAAACTCACAACTTGAACTGACATTCATGATTTCGGGTTCATGTATCTTCAGTTTTGTTTAGTTGTCTCACCTATTTGGTTCTGGACAGCTGCCTACACATCGCTTTCGTCCACTGACACAACTCCTTCAGTATAAATCTGATACTCAACGGCGGCAAATACTGCTAACGCTCCCATATTGCGCTCTGCTGGTGTGGTCTATGAGCGTGTAACGAATCGTGGCCGCACTGAAGGAGAAGATACGGTTTCTACGAGAAAAGTCTCTTTGTTGGCCATGTTGGGAGATGTTGTAAGAAGAAGAGAAGGAGAAGGAGAAGAATAGAGGTTCCGACGGGTTCTCATTGACGAGTTCATCCGCTGTCAATGTTTCTGTGGCACAATGTATAGAGCTTCTATAACGGTGTCGTGTAGATGCAACTTGACCGTAATGGTCTAACAAGGGTAAGCAATCATACTGGATCACTTTCGCGGACAACGCTGCAGTTTAGAAATTTTCAGTCGGTAGCTACCTCTCTGTAATCACGAACAGTCCACAATTAATGTCAGACAAATGATTCAGTGGATCTTCGCCCACTTTGAAGGCATAAGGGTTCGCCGCACCACAGTCACCTGTTTTGCTAACGCGGTTCACAACCACCAAATTCTTGTTGGGCTTGGCGATCCCCAGAAGAGCATGCTCATCGAGCGTACGGCTAAACTGCCCATCACGCGAGAACAGAAGAGCCTCGCCAGCAACCTTCCCATTCACGAAGATCAACGTCACTTCTTCGCCGGGCCTGAACGCGTGTGTGTTAACCAGCTCAAAAATTATCCTTCCAAAGCCTACAACACGCACATATACGCGGGCGCGCACTTTCAGGACCTCCCTACAAGCTTCTGACAAATCATGTCAAAAATCAAGCACTGGGGCACCATTTATTTGCACGCTAAACCTTAATATATGCGCTCAATTACGCTACTTACACAACATGCATGTGGAACGTGCCATATAGGCCTAAAACCAAGCGCAAACAGCGATGTCAAATCCTGATATTTTGAAGTATGCGTTTGTGTTTTAGCCGAACCCAGCAATCAATAAACCTTAGACAGGTTTTTGGAGGTCAAGCATTTGTTACGTAACCGGGACACAGCGGTTCGTCATCCACTGAAGGTATGAAAAATGTACATACAGCCATTCCACCACTCGTTCATCGTTTTGCGTCAGAACCAAGAGCTTGCTGACACCCCCCAAAACCGAACGAAAACCCAACCTTACTTGCAACACTACTATAAGCCCTTGGTTTTTAGACGAATCAACGTCTGTTTTCTCGGAATGCTAGTATTTGGGGCTAGTTTAGTCTGATTGAAATATGTCGTCCAAAACTTCTGCAGAAAATGACGGATGGCGAATGCCGAGGTAATTTTCGTTAATTTTTTAGAGTGCCAGCTAGTTTTCGCATTCGATTCTAGCACAGAGTCTTCCATATTATCAATGGAAAACGAACGCAAAAGACGTCGCTAGTTTACCGTGGAGTTTTGTATGTCATTGGCTAGATGTGAAGAACGGGTCTGGAGCTTAAGAACCGCTTTTACCAACCCATATCACGACGACACCCATGAAAACCACTCTCCACCGAGAGGCGGCTGCGTCTCCGTCTCCGGGAACGTCAGTTTGAAGAAGTCGTCCGGTACGCTCTCCTCCTTCTCCTTCTTCACTGTCTTCCCCCAACGTCCACAACGCCTCTCCTCATCAACCTCACCATCCACCTCCCACCTCCTCTTGCGCTGATCACCCAAGATTCTCTCTGCCTCCCTCGCCGCCTCTCCTACACTCCTAAGCCCACGAGTCCCCTTCCTAGCGCCCTTCTTCGCCTCCTTCCCTCCACCCACTCCACGCTTACCGCATCCCTTCAAGTCCTCTCTCACTATCGGCCTCTTCTCCCCAACCCTCCCCTTGCACACCTCCCCTCGCTCTCCGCAGTCTCGGCCACAAACCGTACCCCCTCCTTCCTGACTTCCCCATCAAAGCCCCCGTCTCCAGGTCCAAAGCTTATCCCATTGCCACTCACATACCTAAAACCACCCGTCCTCTTACCATTCGGCGTCACAGTCACGGGTGAGCCCCGCCGTCCACCACGACTCTCCCCAACTCCACCTCCCTCCTTCACCAACTTCTCCACCTCCCGTAGCCGCGCCTGAACCCTTTCCTGCTCCTCTCTCAACCCTCCCACCTCTCGAACCACAAACGCTGCAATCTTCTTCCCCATCCCACGCACACCACTCTCCACCTCCTTCCCCACCTCCCTCACCATCGCCCTAGAACACAACGCAAGCACTCCCTCCAACCCTTCCTCCTCCGCTTCCTCCTGTTCTCGCTTCTTCCGCATCCCCACAGCCAAGGATTCCTCAATCCCCACAAGGAACTGTCCCCAGCTGCGCGATCTGCGGCCAATCGTCATCTCAAACACAACAAAGCTCAAAGAAAGCAGCAAGGATCAAAAGAAGCGGTAGAGATCGAAATAAGTGGAAAGCCCCCGGTGAGAACCTCACGCGCCAGCCGCTCCCGCGCATTCACGTCCCCGCCATTTTACCCCCTTCCAAAAACCCCCGTACACTATATTTCAAAATATCTAGCACTTTCCGCTTTTACTTTCATTTCTACCCCACCCAATACTCTCTTTCATATGGTCATCCCCTCTCTACACCCCAGATGTACCCCTTCAATGCCCAATAAACTCATATTCTTTACCTCTACCGCCATCCCACAGCCCCCATTTACATAAACCTCATTAGTTCTTCTTCATAACCCTTTCCCCCTTTTCCGCGCACATTCTGGACCTCTTATACCGCTTCTACCAGAAAGTGTTTCTCATCTCCTTCGGTCTCACTTCTCAATATTGTGCATTGAATATGAACAGAAACGCGTTCAAAACGCATAGAACAACCGTTTGGTCCTGCCTGTAATCTTCCTTCATCTAGTCGCCATCATCTAGTTCAATAAAGCTATTCTGTTGCATATAAAATCAGACAACCCTGCCCGTTCTCTCTCTCTCCAGTTCTTCATCAACAGTTCCGCCCTTGACCTAGCACCTCTAAACATGTTGTTCGAGAACTTTCGCTCCCAACAATACGTCTTCCTCCACAATGACGTTCGAGCAACTCTCACGTTCGACATTCTCCCCAACAAAACCTACCTTCATTTCAACAATTGCTTGAAGCTAGAGTACTGCAGGGACACAAACAAGTCATATCTTTCAGGCGCAGCATCCATTCTAAGTGATGAAGTGAAAGCCGAAATGACCAACATTGACCAACTCCTGCGCGACAACCCCTCTGACCCCCGGTTCTTGTAAAATCACCTTCTACTACAAGACCTCCCATACCTTCGACACATATCCAACTACATTCGTTCCTCTCAATCCCTTTCGAACAATCCATTCCATATGGCAAGTCTTCTTTCTCTACTAATTTTCACCTCCCTCCTCTCCTTCGCCATCGGAACTCTCTACGGTGTTTTGAAACCAGTGGTCGCCAAATTCCTTCTATCAGGCCATTCCTCCTGTGAAGCGGAGACTGGATATACCATACTGTACAGTATCATCGAGACAGTACTTCATATCTTGTTGTTCGACTTTGCATTCTCCCTTCACAAGGAGTTGTTCGGCTCCCTTTCTTTCTGCCCAATGAACCCCACTCAACATTATGGCAGACTGAGCACCATCAGCGCAAGATTCGCAGGATTTGCCATAGCTGTACTCCTCGCTCTGAACGCGAACATATTCGCCGCCTACGAACTGCTACCAACGCCAGCTTCCCTAAGCTGTTCTATACGGAACGCCTCCATCGCTTTCTTTCCCGGTGGATTCTTCTTCGCCCTAACAGTCTGCTTTGTCGACAGATTGGCCGTGTACGCCCTCACAGGCCACCCGTTGAACAACAGGGTCCTTCTCCCATATTCGCCACACTATCTCTCCAACATCATACAAATTTTTACGTCAACGGCCTGGAAGTCTCTTCGAAGAGCATTGTTCCTGGACGAGATCGTAATCTCCATTCGCACCTTTCTTCGTCGAGTTGTGCCCTTCTTCTTCGCGCACTTCACTTCGGAGTCCATCCAACCTTCTGCCTTCCCAACCCACAGAGGTTTCCCTCCACTAGTGACTAACACTTTATTCATTCTTCTCCTCGTCTGCTCCAGCGCTAAAGACTACGAAATCAATTATAGATTCAAGCAATATATTGCAGCTATCGGAACAAACCCCAGACCCCAACCTCTCGGGTCCTTCCGTACGAATAACTTCTAGAACAACAGACCAACAATACATAATACCTTCGTTGTCGTAGCCCCTTCATCTTCTATCTTCCGCATTCCCTTCCAGTCGGCGTCTTTGCACAGCTGTTAAGATTTAGGATATGTGAGCTACATCCTATGCTTCTCTCTATACCCCATTGTAGAGGTTTTTCTTATAACTATACCACTTTTTAATGTACGCGAGTGAGTTCATTGTACGTTTTAGAAAGCGAGTGAGCTTGAAGTAAGATATCCAATGCCAAGGTTCTCCTTGTAGACGACTCCATACACGGTAAGAATTATATTTGGTTCATTCTGATTCAGAAACACAGTTACACGCATATTGTAGTATTAACATATCAAGCTGCATACGTGGAAAGCTGTTTAGATGTCACGGAAGTACGGTTTTAGTAGAAAATTGGAGACCGAAATATTTGAGGACGGGTTAGCGTCGATACTAAATATCTCGCGTACTATATCGCTGCTTTGTTCAGAGCTTAAGCTATTTTCCCGATGTCGAGTGGGTACATTAGAGATGAAGAACTGCTCACTCTTTTGAATCACACGGAAGTCCCCGAAACGCCACCCAGAGATAAAGCAGATGGTTATGGGGGAACAGAAGAGAAGAAGAAGACTGTTGGGCTAGGAGAGCTGAGAGTTGGAGTAATGGCTGCGAATGGAGGAGGAGATGCAGGTTGTGGACCGGAGCACAGATTCAGAAAGGATATGAAGGCCCGGGTTAAGGCTTTAAGTGCCTCGTTGAAGGAGAGTTTGTATACTTGTATGACAGATGTAGTGTTTGAGTATGGTGGCCTGTCTTGGAGCGTTTCGGATGGTGGGATTCCACTGGACGTGGTTACTATTGTTCAAAATCGGATGAAAATGGCAGGGGTCTTGATGGGGGATCACGTGGAAGGGATCGTGGAGTGCTTGGTGAGGGAAATAGGAGCAGTTTATCGAAAGAACAATGCTCTAGAAGACAGAGTGACTGTCCTTGAAATGCAGCTTAGAGAGGCCGTTGATATTCAGGTGCCCTTGAAAAACAGAGTGAGCGGAGCACAACACGGGGCCGGTGGAGCAGGCGGTGCTCATAGAAGCTGCCTAGGGACGAGGAAAAGAATGGAAGACAAAAGTGAAGATGTGGAGCGAGGTACTCTCTTGAAGAAGAAACGTTGACAGGTTAAGACATATGTTTCTGATGAAGAAAGAAAACGACGACTCCTAGCTCTTATGTGCATCATGATATAAATGAGACAATGCTTTATTTACGGCGGTACTAGAATGTATCTGTCATCGCTAACTATCTTCTTCCATATCCTCATCTCCCTTCTCAACCTCTTCTTGAGTATAAATGGCGTCGTCCGCATTATTATTTCCATCTTCATTAGGGTCATATTCGCCATCAATTTCATTTTGGGGGTCTTCGTCGTCTTCTAGAGGTTCTTGTGACACTCTGTCATCAGCGGAGCCCTCTTCGTTATCCTCAACTCCTGGCAACAGAAGGGTTCCTTTCGTTCCGCTTTTGTCCTTCGGTATTAAGTCCTCGTCCTCCACAAACCTGGGTCTAAAACTCGATTGAAGTTGAAACGCATCCGGTAGCTTGTAGTCCTTTGGTACCATATATATATGGTAACGGAACAGAAAATTCTGTGCCATGATCGCATCTCTACTCCCTGCCCCCGCATGGGACACATCTCCTCTTCCAATGAATATAGATAACGGTGGAATTAAGAACTTCCTGGTCGCGTATCCTCCAGAAACCGCTTCCAACTCCGCATTTGTTGTCGCAAAATGCTTGTGAGACCTCTCGCACACCCACAATGGAAACGAATACTTGCCAGAGGCTATCATAAAGTACCCCGGATTCTTTTCATTCAGTTTCTCCGGGATCGTCAGCGTCTGAAATTCCGTATGTAGCTTCTGTCTGGGACAGCCGCGTCCAGTACACAACACTCTACCCCCATTCTTTGGCGCAAACATCTTATGCCCCGCCACTCGGTTATCTTCCAATCCTAGGCATACACAGATCTGACCCATACGTGCATCCAACAACGCCCGCCTCTTCACCACCCAGTGATTCTCTGTCGTTCTTTTCATTTCATCCGCGATTCCTCTCCGTGTTGTCATATACCTCGTAGACCCAGACAGTCTGTCTGCTTCATCAGCTGCCTCCCCAGCATTGAAAATGGGGTTCCAGAACTCTTGGTTTTCTGCTTCTCGAAGATCTTGTTGGCGATTGAAATACTCCTAGAAGAATCCAAGCAGCTTCTTACTCACATCATCATCCATCAAGTCACTCATGGCATGGAGCCTGCTCCTCATTCCTTTATCCGTTCCGAAACCTTCCAGCACACAAACTCCTCGCTCTTTCAACTCGCTTGTCTTCTTCGCAAAGTACACCATGGCGTAGTAGTCCTCCTCCGCCCACTCCCAGAGACTGTTCGCTTCCGTATCGCTTAGAACCGGCGCTGCTTCTTCAGACGCTTTCGTTTCCCTATTCCATTCGCTCAAAAGCTCCTGGAACGCACCATGCCAGAAAACTGCGTGATGAACACCCCTCATGTCGTTCGGCCCAAGCAAATAGCAACGGTGCTCCTTGGGAAGATGTATCCTGTCCATCCACGCGTACATGCCCTTAACACCATCTGCAGTTGCGGTGGGCCACCTGCTGGGCAACATGATCACATACTTGAGCCAGCTCAAGCCCCCCACATTGGTATCCTCCTCGGCCTTGACCAATCCTTCTGGAAGAATCTGAGGCACTTCATCATCAAACTTCTTCTTGTTTGGATCGTTCCTGTCTTCATCGTCTCCCCCTCGTCGTCACTGAAAAGCAGTAGCTTATTCTTTCTTTAGAAGTGGCGTAGTTCACGTCCTCGCTACTGCTTCAGAATGTTGATGACAAAGTCAGGAACATCATCGGTTCTCTGCGTTTTCGCATCGGCCTCCACCGATTCAAACAACAGCTCCTCAGCGTCCTCTTCGTCTTCCGAGTCTTCATCTGCCGGTTTCTTTGCTTTCCGGACCTTTCTCTTCCTCTTCCCCAGCGTAGATCCCGCAGAAACCATCCCCGTTGCACCTCCGTCTTTCAAGTGGCCCAGAGCCTTCTTCTTACTCGCCCTCGCGGGCAAGCTCGAATTACTACCCTGAACTGCGCTTTGCCCCTGTGTCGTCGTAACAGGTACAGGTGCGGGAGGGACAGGACTTGGATTTGGCTTTTGAAAGTCCATACGGAACGTCGTTCCCAATCTCTTCTTCAGATTCGTCAACCTCTTCGATATGTTTCCTTCCCACATGGCAAGAGTGGCCGCCCTCTCCAGGCGTGCGGTGTTTCTGGCAACATAATCTCGAACAGGAACAACCAGGGACCCTATCACAACCTCAGTTTTGAACACGGTATGAAGCCCTATGTTCTTCGTGTTCGCCACTTCTTCAAATAGGTTGTAAGCTTGCTCACAACATCTGAAGGAATGCAACCTCATGTCCTGAAACCTGCCCATAGCAGTGCCTTTTGATGCTCTTCGCACGTCATAGTGTTCCTGTAAGGCTTCCAACGCAAAGTTCATCCTGTCCCTCTTCAGATTGAAGAACCTGTCACTGGAAAAGTGCGTAATCCCCAGCTCCGGGTACTTGAAGCACATTTCCTTCATTCTCGACATGAAGTCTTCGTCGGTGAACATTCTCAAACCCATGTCCGCAAACCGCAACATGTTTTTGGGGTTTGAAGTCTCTATCACCTTGCGCTTCAACAGTGCACCACGTAGCATTGTGCGCGTGACTTTCTTGAAGTCCACCTTCGTCTCCTTCTCAATCGTTTTCATAAACGAGTGAATGGAGTAGAGCTTGTCTCGAAATGAAATCACTCTAGCCGCAGCAACCGTATCATTCAGCGCGTTTCTAATCGAAATCACTTGAGACATGGTCATTGGCAGCCCATCACGTCTTCTCCAAAACGATACACTGAGCCGGTGGCAGACATCCGGAAGTTTTTCATTCGTTTTCCTCTGGTCGAGGTAAACATTCAAGCGGTGTAACCCGTCAACCAAAGTACAGTCCACCACAATTTGGTTCCCTTCAAACCAGTCATCTCCCGGCTTCTTCGTACCGATAATAGTGACACTCAGATTCCCAACGGACCCCAAGATTCCGTAGAGCTCTATTTGCTGCTCTACTTCTTTCTTGTGGGTGAGGTCCAGTTCTCGCACACCGTCCTCCGGAGGCTTAATGAGGTCAATGTCGACAACATACGTATCGTATGTGTAGTCGTTCATATCAAACGAAGTATCCAGCATACTGTTGTCGACATCATAAGGAGGTAGCTCATCTCCCTTATTGAACAATTCAACTTTGGCCTCTGAAGCCAATGCTTTCGAACCCACGAACTGCAACTCATCATCATCACTTCCTTCTTCCTCCCCACCAGGTTGCTCTGGGAATACAACTTCCATCGGTGCGCTGCTTCCTGACTCCATAATTGCTTCTGCAACTTGGGTCTGATACGCCAATTGACTCAGACCACCACTGCCTGCATCAATTGCGTTGCCAGCAGTTCCCTCAGCCATTGTTAATGCTTTCGGGGGGCAGAAACGGCAGTCTCCGGTGTCTGTAACTGCGACGCACCTCCCCCACTGCTGGCTCCAGGGTTTACTGGAGGCTTCGCCGGAGTGACAATGGGATTCGCGCTGTTTCCTTTCTTCGGATCGCTCAGTCTGACCACCTTCGCCTTTCCAGTGGAGGTGGTCGTCTTCACATTGGAGTGGAACGCACCCTTGGGTATTTCATCATCGTCGTCGTCACTCAAGCTCACCAATTGCGTCAAATTCTTCGCTTTCGCCTTTCTTGCGGTGTTCTGCTTCAACTTCTTGGTGGACGGATTCTTCGTCGCAGCGGGAGTCTGGGCGGAAGACGGTTTCGCAGCGGGAGTGGAGGGAGTGGAGGCTCCGCCACCAGAAGGTTGCATCATGTTCACGTCCCAGCAGTAGAAAGCGTTGCTCTCCATATCTCCCAGAGGGTTCGGCACGCTGTCACTCGTCTTGAACTGATACGGGTACTGCATATCTTTGCCATCCTCAATGAGCACCTTCTATATGACGACAAGGTCCTCTGTCGGCTTCCCCTTCAGTTCGTGCCCATGCAACGTCCTCACCAAGTGCCCACCAGCACCGGAATCACCTCTGACAAAGGCAGTCCCCACGCTCTTCTTCTCCCCATTCGGTAGACGGACGACCAGGGTCACCTTCTCGCTTGGGTTCGGCACCCAGGATGGGTCACTGGGCTGCTTTGTGCCGCTGCGCGTTGTTGGCATTGCGCTATCGGACGATGTTGCCCTCGCTTTCCGCACAGAGGCACTGGGTCTGGTAGACCTTCTAGTGTGCCGCCTTTTGTCCGCCTTTGCATTCTTGCGCACCATGATGGGAAACCTTTCGATAAGCGACCTTTCGATAAGTGACACGGAATCGCGTAATCTGGTGCAGACGGTCGCGAAAATCAGTGCGTGCTGACATCTGAATTCAACCTTGAGGGAAGGCAGAGGTTCTCTTTGCGCCCTTTCAGTCGGACCAGGTGCTAAGGTGGCACGAAGAAGTGGATTCGGTGAGTTCGCTCACAGTTCTTTGCGGAGGAAGCATTCCGGTCGCCCTTTCCACCTCTTCTCTAACCCCCCTCCTTCCACGCGTCAACGCTTCATTGCTGGCACTAACCCCCAGGCCTGCGCAGCTGCTCCGGGTGGTCGGTCTTGACATTGTCGGTCGACAATGTCAAGAACGACCCCCGTAATTTAATCAAAAATCAACATTCTGGTGTCCGTGCTTGACATTGTCGGTCGACAATGTCAAGAACGACCCCCCCTTATTTAATCAAAAATCAACATTCTGGTGTCCGTGCTTGACATTGTCGACCGACAATGTCAAGACCATCCACCTGGCGCAGCTGCGCCGTTAGACCGACAACCTGAACTGTGAGAACTGTGACGAATTCTCGAAGTTTCACCTTCTCCGTCTGTTATGCAGTGCCCAACTCCCTCATTCCAAACAAAACCCTCCGAAGTTTCCCTCCCTGCTCCATTACACACATCGAAATCAAATCTATTTGAAGTTCGAGGGACGTGAATCATCAGAACGGGCGCCTTCGTTCCTCGGTTGCCACGAAGCATCTCCTTCGCAACCATTCAAACTCGAACGCAATCTTTCGTGCATCTGTGCATCTCCCGCCGAAATTCCACCCATGTCGTTCCCCTCTACTAAACAGGGGAGTATCTCAGGTGCACCCGTGATAGGGCATAGGGCTCCTGCGCACCCGCCCTCAGACATGAGCATTTCGGAAAGCTTCACCACCATCTGGAATGTGTTTATGTCCGTCCGTGATGCGTACGCCGAATCGAGAGGTTCCGGGGTCCCTAAACGCGATGTCAGATTAGAGAAGATTGTAGAGTTTATGGTACAGAATCGTCGAGCGAATTCAGAAGTGGTCGGATTGTTGGAAAGATTCCTTGGTTCCTCCCACACCTCCTACAGCGATGAAGAGGTCACTGCTTATCTTTGCACCTCTGTACAGGGTCCGACGGAGTACTTCCGACAGGTTTATCGATATGTGGCATTGTTCGATAAACAAGACGGGTCGAAAGACAGGCGTGTACGGGAATTTTACGAGTGGACCATTGACGGGAGGCGCGGAGGTGGAACAGGGATGGTACAAAGGGTGTTCAACAATGACATCTTCAAGAGGTACTTTTGCGGAGCCGCTACGGGGAAGGGAAGGGGAAGGTTTAGGACCGTTCCTGCTACTCGATTCCAACAGCTGCTGTACCTGTCGGTGGTAAAGCACATCGAGATTGAACGGACGGGTCGGGAACGGAAGCGACGCCTCGGACACGGAAAGAAGGTGAAGGCAGTGAAGTACGTGGAAAGTTTCACCATGTCTAATCGCATGCACGGTCAGCGTATGGCGTACGGCGTACAGCACGTATGCAGGGCTTGGGAAGTGTTCGCTGTCGTTCTGGGTTTCAGAGACTGCGAGCAGATGATGCTTCCTTATCTCCTCATCAACAGAGACACTTTTAAGCTCTGTGATATTCACTCCCGAACGATTGGTTACTGCCCCAAAACCGCCGCGTACAAGCTGGGACAAGAAATGAAGCCGACAGTATCCGTGGACAATGTTGTTCCCTGGGCTATTGCTTTTTCGGATGACGTAGACCGCAATATGCGTATTCTGGCCAGAGAATTCGTCTCGGATCTTCGGCCTATTGTACTGGACAAGGAGATGTATGAGCTGAGTGAAACCGAGCAATGGCCAGTGCTATCTACGTTTACGCGAGGTGGCACGAACCCACCCGTTCGATTTGACTCCTTGTCCGAAGATATTGTCAAATCAGTGAAGGAAGCTTGTGCAAAGCATAATTTTCAACCCAGCAAAGCTTGGTCGCGCCCTACGGATGTACATTCCAAACCATCCGCCGCTCCTGGAACCAAGAGCCACACGAAGAGCGTGCAGGCCGTTGGAAAGCAGCTCCGTGAGAGATCCAATGGCTCCGGACAGACGGATGGGAGCGGTAGTAGCAGTGATGACGTAATTGCCACGCCTACTGCTCCCGCTGCTGCGGAGATGCAGGCAACGGTGGACTTTTCGGTGAACATCCTCCCTCCTCATGGGACGCTTGGGCTTGTGACTGCGAAGCCTATGAAGATTCTGGAGTCTGTCATGGACAAGAACTTTGCGTTCTACTGCGTGGAATCCGAAGAGCTGGTGGAAGTTCATGAAAGTGTTCCGGGTGGCACCATATCTCCGAGGCGGAGAGTTCAACTCTCTATATCTGACGCGCCGTATCAAATTCGGGATACCGAATACGATCGCATCAGTCACCAGAAGATGGTTTCGTTTGCCGATCACAACTCGGATGGCCTGCGTCCTGGCGGACACTTGTTCGTCTTCTGTTCAGGTTTTCAGTTCCCGATATGGTACAAGATTTTGACTGACTGCCAATACGTTAATGCAGACGGGAGGATGAAGAAGTCTTTCACCGTGGATAAGACGTCCCTTTTGTGTTTGCGCCATCGCTCAAACCCGATGGTGTTCCCTGGTCGCAACAACATTAGCTTGTTCCCCGCAGGGGAGCAGGTAGTGCATGCGGTTCGGAATGGCATTCCCTATGCGGAGCAGAAGACAATGGTGAACTACCGTAAGTTCAACCATGTTGCCAGCCAATACCCTGGACATGTCGGAGTAATCGATCAGGTTCCCCATCATGCCCCAGGAGAGAGACTGTACTGGAAGGTGCGGGATGGGCGACGATTTGTAAATCGTCAGATTCGCCCGGAGCAGAAGTCGAGACAGTTGATGAAAGAGCTCATAGCACGTTTTTCTCAACCTGGAGACCTTGTGATGGATTTCTTCTCAGGAACGTTTACCACAGCACTCGCGTGCATGGAACTTGTTCCGCACAGAAAGTTCATCGGTGGTGAGAAGTATCGTAATTGTTTCATACAAGCGAAGCATAATGGTATAGTGCATATGGGAAAGTTAATTGCCGACAATTCCCTCAAAGTCGGTCACTTGGAATGTGATGAACGCATCGGTACGAATGCTGTTGTACAGGCGGCACTTCATGTGACCAAGGTGTTCAGGAAGAGATCCAGAGGAATGCAATGGACAGCACTGAAGGATTTCCCGCAGTATCAAAGGTTTCCTTTCCATATAATGGCTTTTCTATCAACTTAATAGGGTGATATGGATCTTATCGGCAAGTATCGTGCTAAGGCTTTACATCTGTGGCCGCAAAGCACTCAAGTAAAGCTGAACGAGTTAGAGCCGGAGTTGTTGCGTGGTGTAGATACATCAAGTTACTGGTGCGTGGTGGCGAAGTCTTCAGTGAAGCACCCATCTAGCGGGCTCGGAGTCTTTGGTGCACGGAATTTCGCAGAAGGAGAGGCTCTTTGTCACTTCTATGGGACTATTTTGTATCATGACATCAGTCAAGGTCCCCAAAAACATGTTACGTATGGGGAGGGGCTCATGGGAGCTACTGTTTCGCGTTTCAAGAAGTTCTCCATGGAAGTGGTAGGTAGCGGCATTGGTTTTGAAACTCTGCCTACCTATGATGGAGGAACGAAGACAGCGAGGATATGGATTGTTCCTGCACCTTTTTGTATGGCAGGCTATATTAATGATCCCCGCTACCTGGACGGAGACGAGGAGAAAGACTTAGCAGAAGATGAACCCAACATACGAAGAAAGGCGAATGTTCAGATACGTCCGGTGAGCTCTACGTTATCGCAGCAAAAGATTATGGAATACACTCTGCTATCTGCGAGAGCAATACGCGATATAAAGGAAGGAGAAGAGTTGTTTCTTCGCTACGGGAATGATTACGTTTTTAGAAGCACGGCTTGAAGTCTTCTTACCTGTGTTACTTGTGAAGCACTATTTTGAGTAAACTTCTATTCTGTTATTCTCGACATCCTAGTTCCTGTCTTATTCGTTTTCAAAGCTTTCAATTGTGAAATGGGATAGAGGTGCTAAATGGCATTTAGTTCAAGTGAATTAATAGAAAGAAAGAGGAACAGTATAAAATATGTATACATGTCGTTAGGGATTTGAGGGAGTGTGTGGAAACGAATCGTGAAAGAAATGGATGAGGGTTTCCAAATACTCCATTTTTGCATAGGTTTTTGGGTAGCTCGTCTTTCATGGCGGGATATTCAAAAATCTATTTTTCTCGGGCTTCGGATGACACAGTTTATACATCTTCTGGCTCTTTCGCCTCATCCCGCAAAGTCACTTTCGAAGTCAATCCTTTCCTTTGTCTCCAACCTGGTCTAACTTCTACTTTCCGCATCCCGATACCGTGGTTTGGTTCAATACCGCCAATTTACGGATGGGAAAACAGCAGCAGCGCGTACGGTACAGTAAGGAGGGCGATACGTCGAAGTCTCGCAAAGGAAATGGTGGGAGGCCAAGTGTGGACTCGGAAAGACCCATCGCGGGAAGTTCAAGTGCTGCAGATGCGCGGAAAAGCAAGAACCGGGGTGTATATGTGAGGAGAGGTCCGCCGCGTTCTGGGTTGCAAACGACGGAGAGGCGACGTGAAACTACCATAGTACAAACGGGGAAGGAAGGTGAAAAGCAGGAAGGAGCTACCTCAACTATGACCGACCGTACGGTGAGTGAAGTCGTAAGGAGGAAGAAGGAAAGACAGCCGAGAGGTCCAGTTACTGGTAATGGTGCCGTTCACACCGTTGTTTTGGTAGAAAGTGAGGAAGAGGAAGAAGGAGAAACCGAAAGAGAACCGAAGAGGCGAAGGTCTAGTGGCAGTTACGGGGGTGTTGTCGAGGAGAGACGTAAAGGGAAGGCAGCCGAACAGTGTTTAGAGAGGAATGAGGAGCAGGGCAGCACTCTTGCCTCAAAGGAACACGTGAGTGAGACACCGCAAAACGAAGTACACCAAGGTACGGGGGGAATTGGGGAACGAAAGAAGGGTCCCGTTCGTTTTCAAGCTGCAGTACGACGTGGGAGCGGGGAGGGACGTGAAGGGAAGGAGAATACGAAGCAATCAGCCGTTGTTTGCGGAAATGGAGGCCGAACCCGCAGAGTCCCGGCACGCAGAACAACGCAAGGGTCCTCTTCCCGGCTCAATCGGGATAATTCTAATAAGAGTGTCGAATATGGATACACTGACAAAGCTATACGAAGGGAGTCGATACAGTGCACGAGGGTAGGTGGTGGTGGGAAGGGAGATCGGATCAGGGAGAAGAAAAGATATGAGGAGGAGAAGGATGAAGATGGAATTGAGCCGTTGAAGGAAGTCGGACATAAGAGAACGGAGCATGGAGAGGCAAAGTTTATGGGACGGAATCAGCTGTTGACAAAGCTTGGAGAGCTGAAGGGGGAACTAAGAAAAGCAAGAGATGACAACACTAGCCTCCAACTAAGCTTGAACCTGGCAAACAGGGAGATGAAGAGGCTAGAAGATGAACTTACGAAGAAAGAGATGCTGCTGACGTCATTACGAGAGAGTATTACTGGTCGGACAAGAAAACGGAATGGTGAAGACATCAAGAGTGGTCGGAAACGGTACGAAATCGAAGTTGATATACGTTTCATTGGAGTAGCCTCGAGAGTTTATGAGAAGATATTGGTATATGCGAAGCAAGAGACCAGTTAGTTGTGCCTCGGAAGGAGAGTTTCCGGGCGAAACTGTTCGAACAGGGCTGAAGAGGTGGGACCGGGGAGGAAGCACAGTGTTCTGATTATAGACGAGAAGGAGATGGTGCCTTTGGATCCTATGGAGCTGGCGCTAGGAAGAAAGTCGTGGGGGCCAAAGTCCTCCACTCCGTCTTTTCAAGGAGGAAGTGATGAGATGTTGTTGCATGTGGTGCGGATGGAGCTGGAGAAACCGATTTGGAGAAGGTTGGAATCCATGGGGATTAAGGTTGACTGCGAAGAAGAGTTGAGGAGGGATCTGTGTTTGAGGAGGCGCATGAAACAGGCTCTTAGTGATACTGTCGGGTTGCGGAAAAGGAATGCGAGGGATAGGTTATTCTTTGGTCTGGAAAACACTCTACTTGCTAGGAAACCGTGGAAGGAGGATGATGAAGAGGTGGCTGTGGCGTATGAAGAGCAGATGAAGGAGGCGGAAGAGAAGTTGTTGCCGAAAGATGAGAGGGGAGCTCCGATCTTATGTGCGTTGAGGTTGTCTGGTTTAGACAGAATATGTTTCTCTGGTTATGACGTGACTTCGACAAAGTATGGAGACGAACCAGATGACTTGTACTTCAAGAACGGATTGAGTGTGGAGGTCTTGAGGGAATTTATGGGGTACGACGCGGAGCGACCGTGCAGGGAACTGGAGAAGAGCTATGTAGATGGAAGTATGATGCATTTGGCGCGATTGGATGCGTGGATTGCTTCTGTGGTAGAGGCATTGAAAGAATATGTGGGGAGAGGAGGGAAGCGGCAAATGCTGTTTTCGAAATTGTATGCAAAGTATCTCCCGCTTGCTGTGGAGGATATCCTACTGACTGCGAGAAGGAAGATCGAACGGAAGTACGGGAAGGAGCTTGTGAACTATGGTGTGAAAGCTGAAGATCAGACTGAAGTGGTAGGGAATGAGGAACGTGAGGGGACCGTTGCGTGTTGGATGCCGTCGAACCAAATGATGTATCTGTGTGTCCAGTACGAGGTGTTTTTGGATGAAATGACTATGTACCTTGGTAATGTATTGATTGCTACGTAGGCCGTTGCATGCCTGAAGCACGGGAGTTTAAGGAGTTGGTAGCCGTTGAGGAAGAAATGTTGGACCCCAGAGAGGAAGGGGAGGGGAAGGAAGACGCAGATGACGGTGGGCGTGGAGAAGAGATGGCGGAGGAATGAGAAGTGTAAGAAGTT
>NBIV01000436.1:0-28262 GCA_003194525.1 Gracilariopsis chorda
GCTGCTCAACCGAATCAATGCAAGACGTGCCATCTACACAGCCAAGATGCGAGATGATGAGAAAATGTTACACTTCATCAATCGTGTTCGTCATCTTGCATCGGATCTGAAGAGCATGGACGTAGTGGTTGAGGAAGAAGACATCGCTATGGCAATCCTATGTGGGCTACCAGACCGCTTCGAACATCTCATTGTCGCTATTGACACCACGATTGGTGATCGTAAACTCGATTTAGAGTTTGTGAAGAGTCGTTTGCTGCAAGAGGAACAGCGAATGAACGATGGTGCCAAGGAGGAGTCCGGAAGTGACACGGCTTTGGTCGGTGCGCAGTCACGAAAGAAGTCCATGGTGTGCTACTACTGTGGTAAGAAGGGGCATATCCAGAGAAACTGTTTCAAGAGACAACGTGACGAAGCTAGCAAAGAGCAGAGTGCTGCCGCAAACCCAGCTGTGCAGACCGATCTCGGCAACGAGAAACGAGGATGTGACAGTGACTCTGACTTTGTTTGTCTCATTGCGACAGGTTCTGTGGAAGAAAGTATCAGTGACTGGATCATTGATTCTGGTGCCACCGCCCATATGACGTATGACGAGTCCATGTTTGACAGTTATAGCAAAAGAGAGTCTGCCGGTGTGATTATCGGCAATGACTCGAAGCTGGAGTCTCTTGGTCATGGCAGTGTCCACCTCGATCTCGCTGTTGAAGGGCGTAAGAGCAAGTGCCGGTTGGGTGAAGTAGTGCACGTACCGAATTTAAGGTATCATCTGCTGTCAGTATCTGCGATGTGTGACCTGGGTGCGCGAGTGGTGTTTGACAAAACCAAAGTATGTGTATACAAAGGCAACACCATGATCGCCCAGGGCCGTCGCATCAAAGGACTGTACTACCTATGTACTGCGATTGAAGTACCAGAAGACATGGACAACGCACTTGTGACTGACCTGTCACTATGGCATGCTCGAATGGCTCATGTGAATGTGGATGGTATCAAACATATGGCTCGTAACGGTGTTGTGTCAGGGCTGAATATGGACTTGAATCAATCGATAAATGTGTGTGACTCTTGTGTAGTGGGAAAATGTACACGTGCTCCAACTCCCAAGCAAGGGGGGGAACGGGTTTTGCACCCATTGGACCTAGTGCATTCGGACATTTGTGGTCCAATCCAAGTAGGTTCCTTGGGAGGTTCACGCTACTTCGTCACATTCATCGATGATCACTCCCGTTTTTGCTTCTTGTACATGCTCAAGACCAAGGATGAGGTGTTCCACGTGTTCGTGAAGTGGCTCAAGATGGTTCAAAATCAGAGTGACCGACATGTGAAAACCATCACCGCACGTGAGTCTGTGCTACATGCGTTACGCACAGACAATGCTGGTGAATATGTGTCAAAGAAGTTTTCACAAGAGCTTGAACGTCACGGTATTGAACATCAGCAAACGGTGCCTTACAATCCACATCAAAATGTTCTGGCCGAACGGTTCAACCGAACACTCATGGACTTGGTGAGATCGATGCTGCATCACAAAAAACTGCCAAAGAGCTTCTGGGCTGAAGCATTGAACGTTGCAGTGTATGTGCGCAATCGAGTCACCTGCGAGGCCCTTCCGAGTGACGTGACACCACTCGAGATGTGGAGTGGATATGAACCTGACTTGAGCAATCTGCGTGTGTTCGGTAGCCGGTGCTGGTGCAAAGTGGTGGACCACAAGCTGAAGAAGCTGGAGCAACGTGCCGTGGAGGCGATCTTTATTGGGTACACATCTGGATCGAACGGTTATAAACTGTGGTATGCGCAAAAGAAGAAGGTGGTTGTGTCGAGAGATGTGAGGTTTGACGAATGTAGTGGTTCAGATCAATGTACTGACCGCGTTAATGATGGCGACTATGCTGAGATCGACATATCGGAAAAGCCGAAATCAAACATCACCTCCACCTCTATTACACCCACATATGCTGCCCAAGTTCAACCCGCAGCACCAGATACTCCACAAGAAGAAGCTTCAGGCAGTGGCCATGATGAGCTCACAGGTGAGACAGAAGTTGAGCCAGACGTACCAGATCCACAACCACTTCGGAGATCCACTCGTGAGCGTAGAGCGCCTACCTCGTGGTGGCGCGGAACTGCCCTACTCACTGCCAGTGATGACATCCCATCCTCACACTCGGATGCGGTGTCACGTCCTGATTCAAAAGCGTGGACCAAGGCCATGAACAGTGAGTACGAGTCTCTGATGGAGCATGACACATGGGAGTTAGTGCCAAGGCCAGCTGACAGCAACCTGATATCATCCAAGTGGGTATTTGTGCAAAAATATGAGGCTGGCGACAACGATGAACCGACAGTGAGGTACAAGGCTCGTGTGGTGGCTCGAGGGTTTCTGCAGATCGAAGGTGTAGACTTCTCCGAGACGTATGCACCAGTGGTCAAATTCACATCCATTAGAATGATTCTGTCCATTGTAGCAGTGCAGAACTATCATCTGCATCAGATGGATGTGAAGACTGCATTCTTTAATGGCGACCTGGAAGAGTCTGTGTACATGGAGCAGCCGGACGGATTCATCAAACCTGGGAACGAGGACTTGGTATGCCTTCTCAAGAAAGCCATCTATGGGCTACGACAGGCATCAAGGCAGTGGTTTGCAAAGATGGATGTACTTGTTCCTCGTGGGTTGGATGGGTCTGAAGCCAAACGTTGCAGACGAATGCGTCTACACCGGAGAGGTACTGGGAGCGCTTGTGATCATTGCTCTTTATGTGGACGACTTGCTCATTGCGAGCCCAAGTATGGAGACAATGAATCGCGTAAAGCGTGAACTGTCAAAAAGTTTTCAGATGAAGGATCTCAGTGAAGCGCGCATGGTACTTGGGTTCGAGATCCATCGTGATCGATCCAAAAGACAGCTGTACCTGACACAGTCTGCATACACGCGTAAGGTCTTAGAACGTTTTGGCATGTTGCAGTGCAAACCAATGGACACTCCCATGGACTCTGGTGCTGACCTCACTAAGGTAGAAGAGCCTCTGACGAACATCCCGTATCGCCAGGTGATCGGTTGTCTGATGTATCTCTCTGTTGGCACTCGACCGGACATCTCGTTTGCAGTGTCCAAGCTAGCCAAGTATGTCGAGAAACCTGGAGAGACTCATTGGAAAGCGGTCAAGCGTGTTCTGCGTTACCTCAATGGCACTCGCTTCCTCGGACTTACTTATGGCACCACGACTGATACTCAGCTGTATGAATACGTAGACTCTGACTGGGCAGGTGATACATCCAACCGCAAGTCCACCAGTGGGTATGTGTTCATGATGTGCGGTGCTCCTGTGTCTTGGAGCTCGCGCCAACAGGAAGTAGTTGCATTGTCTAGCGCTGAGGCTGAGTATGTGAGTCTGTGCAGTGGGACGAAGGAAGCGATCTGGCTGAGACGACTGTGGAGTGGCATTGGCAACGCAAGTGGACTACACGTGGATGAGTCAGTGACGCTAATGGTTGAGCCCACAACTGTGTACGTGGACAACCAAGGTTGCATCGACCTTGCTCGAAATGGAGTTGTGAACAAGCGTACTAAGCACATTGATATTCGCTTTCACTTCACCAGAGAGGCTCTACGCGACAAAGCCGTCCAGTTGCAGAACTGTTCCACGGAAGACATGATTGCCGATATGCTGACGAAAGCGCTCGGTCGAGTTAAGCTGGCAAGGTTCCGCGGTGACTGTGGCTTGCTCCCCTTAGACCTTTGAAGTCAGTGACAGAGGGGGGGTGTTGGCAGTAGTACCTGTGCTGTCACTGAAAACCAAATGTTCCGGGGAGCATGGGCTGTTTTAGAGGGTACCTCTGCAAAAGCGCATATGCGTGTGTGTGCGAACCCAACGTGAAACTGGCTTCTGATTGGCTACTGCAAATGTACATATGCAACGTGGTGCGTACAAGTGGTATGGCATAACTGGATCGGTTGGACACACCCACGTGTCCAGCTACTACAGTGGTCACAGTGTACGTTGTGTGCAGGGGATACTGGTGAAGTGGTTGAAAGCTGGTACAAGTGGTACAGCAGTGGTTGGTACAATGGTAAGGTGCGCATGCACTGTCAACAGGTTTACACATGCACGGGTATATTGATGACGTGGGTGTTGTGTGCATTGCCACATGATGACATGGCACTAACACCACAGGTTACGTGCCGACTTACCGTGACGTGTTGAGTTACCGTGATGTGTTGGCATGCGCTGGCGTGTGTTGGAGTCGTGAGTTTGTGCCTTGTCATGGTCATGTGTATGCACGTAACTATTACGGAACGTTGGTGCGTTGGTGTGCGTTGATGTAATGAGGTTGTGCTGAGCTGGCTATGTCATGTTAGATGATGATTGGTAGTATTGAGTGTCCCTGCTTAGTGGTTTAGGTTTTACTTGTAGTTGGTGTTTCCGCGCAATTCGAGTTTAGAGTGGTATATACGATGTGTCTGAAGGACCTCCAAGTAAATCCAAGCTAGAGCTGGCAAGTTTCCCTTCCATCCCCTCAACTTCCTTTCAAGTTTCAACAACATGAACCCTGACAACCCGGAGAACCGTTTACCGAAAGTCATCTTGGACCATCTCAAAGCTGGTTGAGGTGACAAGTCTAAACACTCTGGCAAGTCATCACGAAGGGGATCCAAGAGTGAGATCGCCGGAATGGGTGTCGAGAAGTCTACAGTTCTCCCACCTGTGTGTAAGAGCATGGATACGTATGCTGACAGTGATGCCACGTCCCATTTCGTTTGTTCTGCTTCTGCGTGTGTGCCCAACACATTGGTTGACATATCTCGGAGGCGTATTGAACTTTTTGACAATACCACGGTCACGGCCACACAACAAGGGGATGTTTTACTGCCCTTCGTCGAGGCTAACCTCCGATTGACGTATGTACTACATGTCCCAGATCTTGGAAAGAACTTAGTGTCTGTTGGTCGTATGGCTGGTAAAGGAATACAGTCGCTGTTCGGCGCAAGTCAGGTTCGCCTTACCCACGAAGAGGGGTTTGAAATTGGATTTGGTCAACGAGACAAACGCTCTAGGTTGTACACGCTGCCATGTCCCATCGACCACACCGATCACACAAGGCTACTATCCGCAAAAGACCAAGACGTCACAAAGCTGTGGCACCACCGACTTGCACATATGAACCCACCAGCCCTTCAAAAGGTACAAGAGCAAGTTGATGGAGTGCCAAAGCTGAAACATATGGAGGAGGTATGTCGACCATGCCGACTTGGCAAAGCGCATAAACTTCCGGGTTTGGGAAAGTTCAAACGATCAAAAGAGATTGGAGACATTGCGCACTCGGACATTATTGGTCATCTGCTGCCATCGTTTCCAGATCTTTTTCAGTATGCGTCTGCGTTTATCTATGACCGCTCTCGATATGCCTTCCTCGGCTTCATGTTGCATAGATCCAAAATTGGGGAATTGTTTTTGGGTATAAGGCAGAAGCTCCAGCAGCTTGGAGGAGCGCATGTGCTTGTTCAAAATTTGCACTCGGACAATGCAGAGGAGTACATTGCGTTACACGAAAACGATGCCAATGGTCTGCAGGGAACGTCGTTCTCACCTCCTTATACACCGGAACATAACGCAATTGCCGAGCGCATCAATCCCACCATGGAAGAAGCTGCTCGAGCTTTGCTGATTCAGGCCAACTAGCCAGAATGCCTATGGCCCTATGGACTCAAATGTGTTATTTATATTCGCAACAGAGTTCCACATTCTACCACCGGCTCGACTCCATACCTGTTGGTGACTGGTAATAAGCCATCATTGAAGCATGCTAGAGTGCTTGAATGCGCAGCTTATGTATTGAAAATGAACCCGGACACCAAGTTCGAGTCTCATGCACTTGAAGGAGCGTACTTGCAGACTCTGGAGCATGGTGTTCACGAGGTTCTGGTCCCTGGTGACTATGAGATACCTCGAATTGTGAGGTCCCAGCATGCCACTTTTGATGAATCTACATTCCCTGGTGCCCCATACCTCGTAAACTATAGGGATGACGAAGGTGCATCAGACGTTGACTATAGTAGCGCTGGGTATGAGAGCTCTACTGACAGTTCGGATTAGTTTTCACTCGATGAATTCGGAGAACTTAGGTCAGACGCAGAAACCGATGCACAGGATGCACCAGACCAACCCACAGAAACTGTGAATGAGGTTCATACTCCAAGCATTGACAATGCTGAGAGCGATACCAATTCTGCGGTGGACGCTAACAAGGATTCTAGTGATATTGATGAGTCCAATGTTCATCCCGAACCAGAATCTAGATATTCTCGTCGCAGTCGGCGTGCACCACAGCGCTGATGGAATATGGCTGTTGCCGCTACCTCTCAAGTCGAAGTGACCACAAGTGACGACCCAACACTTCAGGAGGCATTATCTTCAACTCCATCAGAAAGAGCACAATGGGAGAATGCTATTCATGAAGAGCTCACATCACTAAACGACAGAGGTACTTGGGTTCCAGATGACTCAGTGCAGTCACAGCCTCTACCTACACATGTCATTCTTAAAGTGAAACGTGATGCAGACGCCGCAGCGGACCGGTTCCGAGCTCAAATCATAGCAGGAGGGAACCACCAGACATATCCCCAGGATTACATGGAGACGTATGCACTGGTTGTATCTTTCACCGTTCGCATGTTCTTCTACATTATGCTGTGCATGCAAATGTATGTCGCACAGGTTGACATCAAGACCGCGTTCCTCAATGGTGACCTAAAGGAAGACGTTTGGGTAATGTCTCCGCGTGGAATACCTGGGCTGAAGTCGCGTTGTTTTAAACTGCTAAGGGCCATATATGGACTGAAACAGGTTCACCTTGCGTGGCACACCAAGTTCAGTACTGATATTAAAGGCTTAGGATTTGAAGAACGGCCTAGTGCACCATGTGTATTCCGGCGCAAGTTGACCACGAATATCTATGCGTACATCCTGGTATACGTGGAGGACCTTCTCATCTTCATGCCAAGTGCTGAAGAACGGTCCGGAATCTTGGAGGAGCTCAAGGCATTGTATGATCTGCGTGTTGAGGATCGTGTCAGACTCTACCTAGGTGTTGAGTTTACGTGGAAGACGGACTCCAATGGGCAGCTGTTGGGTGTAAAACTTGTACAAACCATGTATATCGAAGGGATACTGCGCAGGTTTGGACTGCAGAATTCGAAACCAGCACCGAGCCCAATGGTGGAATCTTTCTTTTCTTCAGTTGATGTGGAGGAGCATAAATCACCATGTGATGTTCAATTGTATCAGCAGATGATGAGGTCTCTGCTGTACTTGGCATTGCGTACGCGTTTGGACATACTGGCTCCTGTTCTCATACTGGCGCGCTTCCAGAAAGCTCCTACTGCATACTGTCATCGAGCAGCCAAACGTGTATTACGATATCTACGTGGCACTGGTGATCATGGTTTACTGTACCGCCAAGGAAGTCTACAGTTAAATGCTTTTGTAGAATCTGATTCTGTTGAACTCTAGAAGTGGTCGAGTGCCGGGCCAACCCCCACAGAAGGTCTCAGCTTGGTCCAAAACCAAACCTTCAGGGGACGATGGGCACTTTTAGAGCCCCTTACTCCAAAAGCGCATATGCGCCTCTGCTCAAACCCAACGTGAAACGGCAATGTGATTGGCTACTGCAAAATGCTATATGCATTTTATACCGTACAAATGTTATGGAGTGTATGGTACTGGATTGCGGATATGCACAAGTGGAGCAATGTGGTTGGTCCAAGTGTGCGCGCAGTAGACGGTTGTGCTGCAAGGCCGAAGATGCGGATGGGAGCTGTATCGGGTGATTTGGGACAATGTGCGTTTCGTGGGCTGCGCTGAGGGGTTGGAGTGCCAGGATGGAAATTGTTGTTTTTTAGAGCTGCTTCCAGATCAAGGGACTGGAAATGGATTTGCCGCGTTGATTGATTTACTTATTTGAAATTGTGACCCTCGAGAATGTGCGCGCTTTTCGTGTACACCTGCACACACGAAGAACGTGTAGTGTAATGGAGTAACCACCGCCGTCGCTTGCCGCGACGACGGTGAATTGTGTGCGGTAGGGTATATGTAGATTGGCTTTGCCTGCTGTCGAGTAAACTGGTCGACAAAGGTTGACAGCCTTCCTTGTTTTATTTTCTTGTTTCTTTTTCCTCCCTTTGTTGCTTCCCTTTTGTTTTCATAACCCGCGTGCGTTGCGACAGATTTTGCTTGCGATACCACAGATCGCAAGTCTTTGTCTCGATATTTGATTAAACTTGGCTCCAGCTCATGTTTCTATGGTGCCCGTAAGCAGTCCTCAGTTGCACTGTCCACAGGTGAGGCCAACTACTATGCATTTGTAATGGCTTCTCAGGAGATACTCTGGATATCACGTGTGCTCAGAGAGTGTGTAATAGCAGTTGGTGAGAATGTTCCAATCCTCTCAGACAACCAATGTGCAATTGAGTGGGCTGTTGGTGAACGTTGCCCTTCTGGGCGTGCAAAGCATATAGACGTCAAGGTACACTTCATTAGGCAACTAGTCACGGATACAATAATAACTGTGAACTATCTTCCGAGTGAAGACAATGACGCCGACATCCTCACCAAGCCACTGAGGCCTGCCGCTCCACGAGTGATATTGGAACGAGCTGGACTACATCAGGAACTCGACGAGGAGTGTTGATGTTGGCACGTGGTCGAGTGCCTGATAGCCCTAGGACATCATGGTAGACTACTTGGAAACAAAGTTGCACATAACGATGGGCACTTTTGAGAACCTCCGTTGCAGAAGCGCATATGAGCGTATGCTCGAACCCAACGTGAAACGTGTTGATGTTAGCACATAGTCGAGTGCCTGGTAGTCCTGGGACATCGTAAAGCAACACTTGGAAACAAAGTTTGATATAACGGAGGGCTGTTCTTGGGACCTGCTCTACAAAAGCGCATATGCGTGTGTTCTCAAACCCAACGTGAAACGGGCATATGATTGGCTACTGCAAATACTCATATGCAACGTATTGGTTACAATTGTTACGCATTCTATGGGTCCTGGGCACGGAACTGGCCACTTGGCATAAGGTGAATGGGCATGGTACTGAAGAATATGTGTGGCTACATGTGGTTTACAGGTATATGGAAGTGTGTCATGTGTGCGGTTGTGCAAGTAAGTACGTGCCATGCACGCAACACACCTAGGGTATGTACATGGATGCGGTGGCATGTGTATTTGTGCTTTGTCATTGTCATGATGATGCGAGGAAGTCTGTATACAGTGCTGCAGCATGCTGGCACATTGTTGGCATGTCCGGTTCACTTATTGTGCGTTGTTGGCTGCTTGGTTCACTTGGTGTGCGTGGTTGAAATGTGTTGTAATGTTGTTATGCCTGGTTGTACTAAGCTGTAATCAGTTTGTGCAACCCTTATTGTGTTATGTTTGATTATGATTGGTAGTATTTGGTGTCCCCACTTAGTGCTGTAGGGTTTTCTTGTAGTGGAAGTGCGAAGTAGATGTGCTATATAAGACTCTGAAGTCGCAGTACCAAGTAAACTCGGCCCCAAGCCTGGCAACCTTCACTCTTTATTTTCTTTCTTTCTTTCCTTTTTTATTTCCGCCGAAGCCCAACTATCGTTTACATCATCAGGTTATGGGCCCAGAGCGTCGATATTTTGCAGACGTCGCGCTCTCTTGACTTTCTTTCGTTCGATTCATCGTCTTGCGCAGATCATCTTTGCGAGTCTTGTGGAAGTATTTGGTGCTGTGGTGAAAGTAGGCAAAGCGTTCAGAGACACCTTCTCTGGTAAGCCGATCTGCGCCTGTTCCGATCCGGGCTCCATTGCTTCAGCGCACAAGAAAGACCGCGCTATTTTCCTGCAAGTGTCTAGCAGGGGTTAACTGGTGAACGCTTATCGCGACAGCTACTAACCTCCCTGGGACGACACGTACGGATTGTAAAGCCCCTCGTTCTGAAGTGCGCAGAACAGGGTAGGTCAAGAAGAATTTCGTACCTCACCTGGAGAGAGTTACCAGGGTCCAGGGGTTCAACCCTTAGGGTAGTGGAGGTAGTTTCTCCCGTCAGTGCGCCCGCCTTTACGAAGTTATTTTCATTTCCGAGTTTGCTTCAGAGCTACTCGTGACTATACTCCGGGCGTAGAGGACCCGACCTCCGCCTGTGATTCGCGTACCAGACGCGTCTGGACGAGCGTTGAGACTTGGTTACACGCTCTCCGCTGGCGCCCTCGCTGTTGAGTTTTGAGATACTCCGCTCCAGTTCCCTCCTCATAGTGTGACACGAGCTGCAAGTCAATAGCTGTATCGCGATCAGGCATTCATATTAGCTTCTGGTCAACTTTCTAAGCATCGACTCCCTCACTCTGCTTCATTTTCATTTCATTTGGTTTCAAATTTTGGTGGTTGATCTCCTTCCGGAACAATGTCTGACTCCGAAGTTGAGTCCGAAACCACCTCTGGTGTGAAGATCCCACGCTTCCATGGTAAGCGAGGTGAAGATTACACCCTATGGCGACACCGTCTACGTGCCGCGTGTCGAATTAAAGGTGTCTGGAATGTGGTTATGTCCAGTTCGGAGGAGTCATCTAGTGCCACAATGACACAAGCGTCTGTTTCTAGTGCGACCCAGACACCCTCCCGTATACTTGCAAAGCGCGAAAAGGCATGTGCAATCATCATTTGTGCACTTGGTGATGCCCCACTGCGTGTAGTCATGGATGTGGATGATGACCCTGGTCACATGCTTCAACTACTTGATGCGAGATATGCCTCAAACAGGACTGTGTCTCGTATAGCTGTGCAGACTCAGCTGTTCAGAATGTCATACAAAGGCCAAAACATGTCTGAGTATGTGGACCAGTTTGCCTGTCTGTTCTCGCAGCTGGACCGCATGGGCAAGGATGCGGCTATACCTGAGTCTCACAAAGCACCTATGCTTCTGGCCTCTATTGACCCCAACTGCTCTTTGGAGTCAACTGCAGCAGCACTTAGGACCAAGGAGATCTCCGAACTGACATGGGACTATGTGGCGACAACCCTGATTGATGAATATAATGCTCGTCAAATGGGTTCAGGTAGTTCCAGTAGAAGTCATAATCGCAAAAAGAACAGGTACAAGGGTGGTGCCCGAATAAGTGGACACAGCAGATCATCGATTGGTAATGAAAATGATGGTAACGCGTCAGATTCGACCACTGTTAACGACCCCACTGGTCGTGCGTATGCTGCTGGAAGCAGAAACGGGTACCACTGCACCTTCTGCGACCGTGATTGACATACCCAAGACCGATGTCACGTGAATCCAGACAACCCTGACAACCATCTGCCACAAGCAATCTTGGACCAGCTGAGGGTGAACGCAGTTGAGAAGCCAAAGCGTTCTGGGAAGTCATCCAGTAGAGCGTCCAAAGTTGAGATTGCTGGTGTTGCTAGTGAGAAGTCTTCAGTGGTACCGCCAGCTATTAGTCACATCGACACTTATGCGGACAGTGGTGCTACGTCTCATTTCTTCTGTTTTGTATCTGCGTTCGTTCCAGACACACTGATTGACATACCAGAGAAGACAATTGAGCTAGCTGACAACACCACGGTTAATGCCGCGCAACAAGGAGATGTCATACTACCCTTCTCGGATGTGAACCTCAGGTTGCCGAAAATGCTGCTAGTTCCGAATCTTGGATATAACCTAGTATCTGTAGGTCGCTTAGCTGACAAGGGTATCCAGTCACGGTTCTGTGGTAAGGAGGTAACCCTACAGCATGAGGACGGGTTTGACATTGGACGTGGGACTCGTCATAATCGTTCCCGTCTGTACATGCTACCCAACCCCATTGACCACTGGGATACATCCAAGATGCTTTCTGCAACAGACGACAGCACAAGTACATTGTGGCATCGCAGACTGGCACATATGAATGAGCATGACCTACAAAAGGTTCATGAACATGTCGACGGAGTCCCAAAACTCAAGTGCATGGAGGAGATATGTCGATCGTGTCGGCTTGGAAAAGCACATAAACTGCCATTTCTGGGCAAGTTTGAAAGATCTGACAACGTTGGAGACATTGTGCACTCAGACATTATGGGTCCATTAGTGCCATCGTTCCCAGATCGATTCCGGTATGCATCTGGATTTATGGATGATCACTCGCGATATGCAGTACTTGGGTTCATGATGCATAGGTCTGAGATTGCACAAGTGTTCTTGGGTGTGAGGAAGAAGCTCAAACAGCTTGGAGGAGAGCATGTGCTTATTCGAAAGCTACACTCTCACTGTTGAAGGTTGAAAGGAAGTTGAGGGGATGGAAGGGACGTTCGCCAGCTCTAGCTTGGATTTACTTGGAGGTCCTTCAGGCACATCTTATGTACCACTCTAACCTCTAATTGCGCGGGAACACCAACTACAAGTAAAACCTAAACCACTAAGCAGGGACACTCAATACTACCAATCATCTTCTAACATGACATAGCCAGCTCAGCACAACCTCATTACATCAACGCACACCAACGCACCAACGTTCCGTAATAGTTACGTGCATACACATGACCATGACAAGGCACAAATTCACGACTCCAACACACGCCAGCACATGCCCACACATCACGGTAAGTCAACACGTCACGGTAAGTCGGCACGTAACCTGTGGTGTTAGTGCCATGTCATCATGTGGCAATGCACACAACACCCACGTCATCAATATACCCGTGCATGTGTAAACCTGTTGACAGTGCATGTGCACCTTACCATTGTACCAACCACTGCTGTACCACTTGTACCAGGTGTCAACCACTTCACCAGTATCCCCTGCACACAACGTACACTGTGACCCCTGTAGTAGCTGGACACGTGGGTGTGTCCAACCGATCCAGTTATGCCATACCACTTGTACGCACCACGTTGCATATGTACATTTGCAGGAGCCAATCAGAAGCCAGTTTCACGTTGGGTTCGCGCACACGCGCATATGCGCTTTTGCAGAGGTACCCTCCAAAACAGCCCATGCTCCCCGGAACATTTGGTTTTCAGTGACAGCACAGGTACTACTGCCAACAGTGGAAACGCTTACTTGCATCATCATCATTATGACAAAGCACAAATTCACATGCCACCGCATCCATGTACATACCCTAGGTGTGTTGCGTGCATAGCACGTGCTTACTTGCACAACTGCACATATGCAACACCTGCATGTACCTGTAAACCAGATGTAGCCACACATATTGTCGCAAGGCACGCGGGTTATGAAAACAAAAGGGAAGAAACAAAGGGAGGAAGAAGAAACAAGAAAATAGAACAAGGATGGTTGTCAGCCTTGGTCGACCAGTTTACTCGACAGCAGGCAAAGCCAATCTACATATACCATACCGCACACACTTCACCGTCGTCGCAGCAAGCGACGGCGGTGGTTACTCCATTACACTACACGTTCTTCGTGTGTGCAGGTGTACACGAAAAGCGCGCACATTCTCGAGGGTCACAATTTCAAATAACTAAATCAATCAATGCGGCAAATCCATTCCCAGTCTCTTGATCTGGAAGCAGCTCTAAAAAATCAACAATTTCCATCATGGCACTCCAACCCCTCAGCGCAGCCCACAAAACGCACATTGTCCCAAATCACCCAATGCAGCTCCCATTTGCATCTTCGGCATTGCAGCACAACCGTCTACTGCGCGCACACTTGGACCAACCACATTGCTCCACTTGTGCATATCCGCAATCCAGTACCATACACTCCATAACACTTGTACGGTATACAATGCATATAGCATTTTGCAGTAGCCAATCACAGTGCCGTTTCACGTTGGGTTTGAGCAGAGGCGCATATGCGCTTTTGGAATGAGGGGCTCCAAAAGTGCCCATCGTCCCCTGAAGGTTTGGTTTTGGGCCAAGCTGAGACCTTCTGTGGGGGTTGGCCCGGCACTCGACCACTTCTAGACTTCAACATATATTCCTAAGTACCATGTCCATTCACCTTAGGCCAAGGGGCCAGTTCCGTGCCCATGACGCATACGATGCACAACACTTGTAACCAATTCATTGCATATGAGTATATGCAGTAGCCAATCATATGCCCGTTTCACGTTGGGTTTGAGAACACACGCATATGCGCTTTTGCAAAGCAGCTCTCAAGAACAGCCCTCCGTTATATGAAACTTTGTTTCCAAGTGCTGCACCATGATGTTCCAGGACCACCAGGCACTCGACCATGTGCTAACATCAGCACTCCTCCTTGAGTTCCTGTTTTAGACAAACTCGATGCATGATCAATTCCGTCATAGCAGGACTAAGTGGCTTGGTGAGTATGCCAGCATCGTTGTCCTCACTTGGCACATACTCCACACTCTTTTGACCAAGTCCCGGATAAAGTATATCTTCACTTCAATGTGTTTGGCACGTCCAGAGGAAGAACGCTCACCAATGGCCCATTCAATCGCACATTGGTTGTCTGAGCGTAGTGGAGTACTATCATTAACCAATAATCCACATTCTCCAAGTACTCGAGATATCCACATTAGCTCTTGACTTGCCATCACTAATGCGTAGTACTCAAACTCGCCTGTACACAATGCCACCGACGCCTGCTTACGGGCACCGTAGACACAAACACATGACCCAAGTTTGATCATAAAGCCAGACAAAGACTTCCGATCAGTGGTATCACCTGCGTAATCAGAGTCTACATAACCATTCGGCAGGAGGTTCCCACAGTGATACACAAGTCCGTGGTGAGTAGTGCCACGTAAATACCTCAGAACGCGCTTCACCGCTCGATGACAATATCGAGTTGGTGCTTTCTGGAAGCGTGCTAAGATAAGTACAGGTGTCAATATGTCCAACCGGGTGCGTAATGCCAGATACAGCAGAGACCCGATCATCTGCTGATAAAACTCGACTTCATGCGGTGACTTATCCTCCTCCACATCAAGTGAAAAAAAAAAAGGATTTCACCATTGGGCTCCATGAAGGCTTGCTGTTCTCAAGTCCAAACCGCCGTAACATGCCACTGACATACAACGGCTGTGCAAGTTTCACACGTAGCAGTTGGCAGTTGGAGTTCATGTTCCAGGAGATCTCAACCCCAAGATACATTCTGACACGAGTCTCAACGCGTAGGTCATACAACGACTTGAGCTCCTCCAATATCTGAGAGCGTTGTTTGGCACTAGGCGTAAATATGAGAAGGTCATCCACGTATACCAGAATGTATGCATAAGTGTCAGCAGGTAACTTGCACCTGAAAACACATGGTGCACTGGGTAATTCTTCAAAAAATATGCCTTTAATGTCTGTGCTGAACTTCGTATGCCATGCCAGATGAGCCTGCTTGAGCCCGTTTATACCCTTTAGCAGTTTGTAACATTGTGACTTGTAACAAGGAATGCCACGCGGTGACATGACCCACACGTCTTCCTTGAGATCACCATTAAGGAATGCTGTCTTTATGTGAACCTGGGCAAAAAACATCTGCAAGCACAACATCAGGTACGAGAACATGCGAACCAAATTGAACGAAACAACCGGTGCATACTCTCTAAGTAGTCCTCACCATATGTCTGGTGGTTGCCTCCAGCCACTATTCGAGCTCTAAATCGGTCAACGGAGTCGTCTGCATCACGTTTCATCTTCAGTATGACATGCATTGATAGGGGCTGTAACTTTGGTGAGTCATCCACAACCCATGTAGCCTTGTCTTCTAAAGATGTCAACTCGTCATCACTAGGATGCAGACATTTCTCTCTTTCAGTTGGGGTTGCAGACAGGGCTTCTTTAAGTAAGGGAGCATCACTCGTGGTAACCTCAACCTCAGATTTGGCCGTGCCGGCCATTTGCCACCTGCTTTGTGGTGCACGCCTGGTGCGACGAGGATAGCGTGACTGTGACTCAGAGTCATCATTTACTTGTTCAATGTCACTTTCATCGCCTTTTGACCCCTCTTCATCACTAGAACCGTGCTCGGCATCATCAATGTTTGATGTTGCCGGGTCAACCATCATGTCTGTAGCTGCCTCAGGGTGGTCTATGGTACCATTTTCTGAGGTTGACATGACGTCCTCAACATCGTTAACTGAGAACTCATCCGAGCTGATGGCATCCATGTCATTCTCAGAACTATAAGTATAATCTGATGTACTCTCGTCATCTATACAGTTGCTAAGATATGGTGCACCAGGGAACCTAAACTCATCAAAGGTGACATGACTTGAGCGTACTACTCGAGGAATATGGTCGTCATCACTAACTAGAACCTCGTAAACACCATGCTCAAGAGTCTGCAAGTACACTCCCTCAAGTGCACGAGACCCGAACTTGGTGCCCAGATTCATTTTTAATACGTATGCGGCACATCCGAATACTCTGACATACGTCAACGAAGGCCTAGTTTCAGTCATTAGGACATACGGAGTCACGCCAGTCGTGGAGTGCGGCACTCTATTGCGAACATAAATCACATGTTTTAGTGCGTACGAACACAAACAATCTGGAAGATTGGCTTCAATGAGCAAAGCTCGGGCGGCTTCAACCATAGCGCGATTGATGCGCTCTGCAATAGCATTGTGTTGTGGGGTATACGGTGGAGAAAAAGATACCTCCTGGACACCATTCTTGGGATTCCTTTGCAAGGCAATGTACTCTTCTGCAATGTCAGAGTGCAGTTTTCGAATAATAACATGCTCTCCTCCAAGCTGTTTGAGCTTTTGCTTCACAACGGGGAACACTTCACTGATCTCATACCTTTGCATCATGAACCCAAGAACTGCGTATCGCGAGTGATCATCCACAAATCCAAACGCACAGCGGAATCGGTATGGGAATGATGGCACTAACGGACCCCTAATGTCTGAGTGCACAGTGTCCCCGACGTGCTTGGCTCGTTTAAACCTGCCCACTTATGGCAGCTTATGTGCCTTGCCAAGGCGACATGACCGACATACCTCCTCCATGCACTTGATCTTTGGCACTCCGTCGACATGGTCGTGAACCTGTTGTAGGTCATGCTCATTCATATGTGCCAGTCGGCGATGCCACAATGAACTTGTGTGGTCGTCCGTTGGAGAAAGCATCTTGGATATGTCCGTATGGGCAATTGGGTTGGGCAAGGTGTATAAACCGGAGCGATGATGACGAGACCCATGTCCAAACTCAAACCCATCTTCATGTTGTAGGCGTATCTCCTTATCACAGAACAGTGATTGGATACCCTTGTCAGCTAAACAACCCACAGACACTAAGTTATATCCAAGATTCGGAACAAGCAGTACTTCAGACAACCTGAGGTTCATATCAAAGAAGGGTAGTATGACATCTCCTTGTTGGGTGGCAGTGACAGTGGTGTTATGAGCTAGTTCAAGTGTCTTATCTGGTATGTCAATTAGTGTGTTTGTAACAAAATCAGATACAGAACAGAAGAAATGAGAGGTAGCACCACTGTCTGCAAATGTGTCGATGCAATCAATACCCAGCGGTACCACTGATGACTTCTCACTTACAACTCCAACAGTCTCAACCTTGTTCGCCTTCCGTGATGACTTTCCGGAGCGTTTGGGCTTTTCGACTGAGTTGAGCTTCAGCTGATCCAAGATCCCTTGTGGCAAGTGGTTGTCAGGGTTATCTGGATTCATGTGACAGAGTTTTTGAGTGTGTCCATCGCGCTCACAGAAGGTGCAATGGTACCCATTTTTGCTTCCAGCAGCATATGCACGACTAGTGGGGTCATTAACTGTTGTTGAATCTGATGCATTACCATCATTTTCGTTACCATTTGATGATTTGCTGTGTGCAATTATACGGGCACCACCCCTGGTCCTGTTCTTCTTGCGACTGCGACCTCTACCACAACTGACTAAACCCATTTGGCGGGCATTGTATTCATCAAGTCGCCACGTAGTCCCCTGTGAGTTCTGAAATCTCCTTGGTCCTAAGTGCTGCTGCAATTGACTCCAATGAGCAGCTGGGGTCAATAGATGCCAGAAGCATGGGTGCCTTGTGAGATTCTGGTATAGCAGCATCTTTGCCCATGCAGTCCAGTTGCGAGAACAGAGAGACAAACTGGTCCACATACTCGGACGTGTTTTGGCCGCTATACGAAATTCTGAACAGCTGCGTTTGCACTGCTATACGAGACAATGTCCTGTTTGACCCATATCGCGCATCAAGTAGCTGAAGCATGCGACCGGGGTCATCATCCACACCCATAACTACACGCAGTGGGGCATCGCCAAGTGCACAAATGTTGATTTCACATGCATTTTTGCGCTTTGCAACTATACGGGAGGGGGTCTGGGTAGCACTAGAACCAGACGCTTGTGTCATTATAGCACTGGATGACTCTTCCGAACTTTACATGACAACATTCCAGACACCTTTATTTCGACAAGCGGCACGTAGACGGTGTCGCCAGAGGATGTAATCTTCGCCCCGCTTACCGTGGAAGCGCGGGATCTTCACACCAGAAGCGGTTTCTGACTCAACTTCGGAGTCTGAAATGGTTCCAGAAGCAGTTCAGTAACAACAATAGGAACAAATAATGCACGGAAATGAAGCAAAGTGAGGGACTCGATGCTAAGAATCGCTATCAGAATAGACAAAAGAGCTGTTCGAGAGGTGCAACTTTGGACTGATAGCAGATTTCGCACTATGAGGATGATACTGGAGTGGAGTATTCTCAACACTCAACAGCGAGGGCGCCAGCGGAGACCGTGTAACCAAGTCTCAACGCTCGTCCAGACGCGTCTGGTACGCGAATCACAGGCGGAGTTCGGGTCCTCGACGCCCGGAGTATACTCACAAGTGGCTCTGAAGCGCGCTCGGAAAAGAAAATAAAAGATGAAACTTCTTAAAAGCGGGCGCACTGACAGGAGAAACTACCTCTGTTGATACAAAATGATGTTGGGCTTCGACGGATATGAAAGCGAAAGAAAGAAAGAAAAAAAAGAGTGAAGGTTGCCAGGCTTGGGGGCGAGTTTACTTGGTACTGCGACTTCAGAGTCTTATATATAACATCTACTTCGCACTACCACCACAAGAAAACCCTACACCACTAAGTGGGGACACCCAATACTACCAACCATAATCAAACATAACACAATAAGGGTTGCACACACTGATTACAGCTAAGTACAACCATGCATAACATCATAACAACATAATACAACAACGCACACCAAGTGAACCAAGCAGCCAACAATGCGCAACAAGTGAACCAGACATGCCAACAATGTGCCAGCATGTGACAGCACTGTGTAAACACTTACTTGCATCATCATCATTATCACAAAGCACAGATTCACATGCCACCATATCCATGTACATACCCTATGTGTGTTGCATGTGTTAAAAGTTGAAAGGAAGTTGAGGGGATGGAAGGGAAGTTCCCCAGCTCCAGCTTGGATTTACTTGGAGTTCCTTCAGGCACATCTTATGTACCACTCTAAACTCGAATTGCGCGGGAACACCAACTACAATTATAACCTAAACCACTAAGCAGAGACACTCAATACTACCAATCATCATCTAACATGACATAGCCAGCTCAGCACAACCTCATTACATCAACGCACACCAACGCACCAACGTTCCGTAATAGTTACGGGCATACACATGACCATGACAAGGCACAAATCCACGACTCCAACACACGCCAGCACATGCCCACACATCACGGTAAGTCAACACGTCACGGTAAGTCGGCATGTAACCTGTGGTGTTAGTGCCATGTCATCAAGTGGCAATGCATCAAGTGGCAATGCACACAACACCCACGTCATCAATATACCCGTGCATGTGTACACCTGTTGACAGTGCATGCGCACCTTACCATTGTACCAACCACTGCTGTACCACTCGTACCAGCTGTCAACCACTTCACCAGTATCCCCTGCACACAAAGTACACTGTGACCACTGTAGTAGCTGGACACGTGGGTGTGTCCAACCGATCCAGTTATGCCATACCACTTGTACGCACCACGTTGCATATGTACATTTGCAGTAGCTAATCAAAAGCCAGTTTCACGTTGGGTTCGCGCACACGCGCATACGCGCTTTTGCAGAGGTACCCTCTAAAACAGCCCATGCTCCCCGGATCATTTGGTTTTCAGTGACAGCACAGGTACTACTGCCAACATCTTGTGATGCAGCATCGATCTCATCAAGTCCATGAGTGTTCGGTTGAACCGTTCGGCCAGACCATTCTGATGTGGAGTGTAAGGCACCGTTGGCTGATGTTCAATACCGTGACGTTCAAGCTCTTGTGAAAACTTCTTTGACACATATTCACCAGCATTGTCTGTGCGTAACACATGTAGCACAGACTCACGTGCGGTGATGGTTTTCACATGTCGGTCACTCTGATTTTGAACCATCTTGAGCCACTTCACGAACACGTCGAACACCTCATCCTTGGTTTTGAGCATGTACAAGAAGCAAAAACGGGAGTGATCATCGATGGATGTGACAAAGTAGCGTGAACCTCCCAAGGAACCTACTTGGATTGGACCACAAATGTCCGAATGCACTAGGTCCAATGGGTGCGAAGCCCGTTCCCCCCCTTGCTTGGGAGTTGGAGCACGTGTAGATTTTCCAACTACACAAGAGTCACACACATCCATCGATTGATTCAAGTCCACATTCAGCCCTGACACAACACCGTAACGAGCCATATGTTTGATACCATCCACATTCACATGAGCCATTCGAGCATGCCATAGTGACAGGTCAGTCACAAGTGCGTTGTCCATGTCTTCTGGTACTTCAATCGCGGTACATAGGTAGTACAGTCCTTTGATGCGACGGCCCTGGGCGATCATGGTGTTGCCTTTGTATACACATACTTTGGTTTTGTCAAACACCACTCGCGCACCCAGGTCACACATCGCAGATACTGACAGCAGATGATACCTTAGATTCGGTACGTGCACTACTTCACCCAACCGGCACTTGCTCTTACGCCCTTCAACAGCGAGATCGAGGTGGACACTGCCATGACCAAGAGACTCCAGCTTCGAGTCATTGCCGATACTCACACCGGCAGACTCTCTTTTGCTATAACTGTCAAACATGGACTCGTCATACGTCATATGGGCGGTGGCACCAGAATCAATGATCCAGTCACTGATACTTTCTTCCACAGAACCTGTCGCAATGAGACAAACAAAGTCAGAGTCACTGTCACATCCTCGTTTCTCGTTGCCGAGATCGGTCTGCACAGCTGGGTTTGCGGCAGCACTCTGCTCTTTGCTAGCTTCGTCACGTTTTCTCTTGAAACAGTTTCTCTGGATATTCCCCTTCTTACCACAGTAGTAGCACACCATGGACTTCTTTCGTGACTGCGCACCGACCAAAGCCGTGTCACTTCCGGACTCCTCCTTGGCACCATCGTTCATTCGCTGTTCCTCTTGCAGCAAACGACTCTTCAAAAACTCTAAATCGAGTTTGCAATCACCAATCGTGGTGTCAATAGCGACAATGAGTTGTTCGAAACGGTCTGGTAGCCCACATAGGATTGCAATAGCGCTGTCTTCTTCCTCAACCACTACGTCCATGCTCGTAAGATCCGATGCAAGATTACGAACACGATTGATGAAGTGTAACATTTTCTCATCATCTTGCATCTTGGATGTGTATAAGGCGCCTCTTGCATTGATTCGGTTGAGCAGCGTTTTACGCTTGAACACATCGCAATTGGCTTTCCACATTTCCGCAGCATTCTCGGTATCCCTCACAGGGTCCAAATGCTCATCACTAATGCTGAGACCAATAACAGCCCTGGCCTTGGCGTCTTTCTTCCTCCATGGTGATAACGCGTCATCTTCCGTAGGCCTGGTTGATTCAAGATGGTCATCGACGTCCTTGAGTGCAAGCAGCAACTCAACCTTTTGCTTCCATACATGGAAGTTATCCTCGCCCAACTTTTCAATCTTGATGCCACCGAATGAATCCATGCTTGGTAGATGTCAACAAACAGCACAGGTGCGATGAAAGACCTACGGCACTTAAGTAGTACAAAAATGGCACCAACGACAACAATAACAAAAAAAACAACGACACCAACAACAACAAAACTTCAAATTCGGGCGCACTGACGGCAGATACTACCTCCGCTACCCTAGGGTGTCGGACCCCTGGCCCCCGGTGATGCTCCGGGTACAAGGCGTCTTCTTCCGTCTGCCTTCTCCTACGTCTAAGGAGAAGATGCGTCGCTCTCTACGAGGCTTCCAGAGGATGGTTAATGACCCAAGGTATGCCTTCACCAAGTATAACCCTCTCTGGCCTCTTGCAAGAACTTGCGCGACCTCGGAACTGAAGCTACTATGGCAACCAAAGTACGCTGCTAACGCGCAACCACTTAGGGTCACACGCGGCCTGATCCTAAGAAGGAGGTCAGCCTACGCCACGTCGCCTCCCCGCACAAACGCCCAAGGGTCAGATGCACGGATCAAAAGCTCGTTATGGAATACCTTCGCAACAGCCCAAGAATCCCAACACGCAGTCAGGATCAAAACAAATAATTCAATTACCCGCACCAGCGCAGTACGCCACGGCACCCCGTCCACAGATGCACCTGCTGAACTTACCAGGTCTTAACGACCGTCACCGTTATCTGTCCAAATGGACCGGTGGGAAGCCGCTCGACAGTACACCCGCTTTGGTTCAAGCCGCCAGGCTCACGTCCCCGGATACCTGGAATCACCCAAAGTACCCCGGATCAACCGCTCGTCGCACTGGAAACCAGATGATGACCAAGAAACACGAAATACAAACAACTGCTAAGCACACAATCACGGAGCCCAGACTTCGAAACTAGACCGACTCGACCTCACGGATACGACCCGAGAAACGACTCGGGGATCCCAGAATGTTGGCAGTAGTACCTGTGCTGTCACTGAAAACCAAATGTTCCGGGGAGCATGGGCTGTTTTAGAGGGTACCTCTGCAAAAGCGCATATGCGTGTGTGCGCGAACCCAACGTGAAACTGGCTTCTGATTGGCTACTGCAAATGTACATATGCAACGTGGTGCGTACAAGTGGTATGGCATAACTGGATCGGTTGGACACACCCACGTGTCCAGCTACTACAGTGGTCACAGTGTACGTTGTGTGCAGGGGATACTGGTGAAGTGGTTGACACGTGGTACAAGTGGTACAGCAGTGGTTGGTACAATGGTAAGGTGCGCATGCACTGTCAACAGGTGTACACATGCACGGGTATATTGATGACGTGGGTGTTGTGTGCATTGCCACATGATGACATGGCACTAACACCACAGGTTACGTGCCGACTTACCGTGACGTGTTGACTTACCGTGATGTGTTGGCATGTGCTGGCGTGTGTTGGAGTCGTGAATTTGTGCCTTGTCATGGTCATGTGTATGCACGTAACTATTACGGAACGTTGGTGCGTTGGTGTGCGTTGATGTAATGAGGTTGTGCTGAGCTGGCTATGTCATGTTAGATGATGATTGGTAGTATTGAGTGTCCCTGCTTAGTGGTTTAGGTTTTACTTGTAGTTGGTGTTCCCGCGCAACTAGAGTTTAGAGTGGTACATAAGATGTGCCTGAAGGACCTCCAAGTAAATCCAAGCTAGAGCTGGCGAACTTCCCTTCCATCCCCTCAACTTCCTTACAACTTTCAACAGGGTATGGGCCCAGCCCTGCTGACCGCTGCCGCTATCCGTTTTCTTTATCGCTCGTCTGTCGCCGCTCTCCCTCACCGCCGTTGTTGCCTCTTTTGTCTTTGCGTCGGGTGTCTTGATCCCATTGTTGGTCGGTGTTGGTCATTCTCCTTTGGTTTGCGTTCCTCCCTGAGGGCGTTGTGGTGGTAGTGGTTCGACTTTTACTTCCTATCGTTGTTGAGTTGGGCCTCCGTTGTTGCCCGTGTTGTCGATCGCTATCTACTTTGTGTGTGACACTCCCTCTATCTTGTGTTTTGGGATCCCCGAGTCGTTTGTCGGGTGGTATCCGTGAGGTCGAGTCGGTCTAGTTTCGAAGTCTGGGCTCCGTGATCGTGTGCTCAGCAGTTGTTTGTATTTCGTGTTTCTTGGTCATCATCCGGTTTCCAGTGCGACGAGCGGTTGATCCGGGTTACTTTGGGTGATTCCAGGTATCCGGGGACGTGAGCCTGGCGGCTTGAACCAAAGCGGGTGTATTGTGGAGCGGCTTCCCACCGGTCCATTTGGACATATAACGGTGACGGTCGTTAAGACCTGATGAGTTCAGCGGGTGCATCTGTGGACGGGGTGCCGTGGCGTCCTGCGCTGGTGCGGGTGATTGAAGTATTTGTTTTGATCCTGACTGTGTGTCGGGATTCTTGGGCTGTCGCGAAAGTATTCCATAACGACCTTTTGATCCATGCATCTGACCCTTGGGCATTTGTGCGGGGAGGCGACGTGGCGTAGGCTGACCTCCTTCTTAGGATCAGGCCGCGTGTGACCTTAAGTGGTTGCGCGTTAGCAGCGTACTTTGGTTGCCATAGTAGCTTCAGTTTCAAGGTCGCTCAAGTTCTTGCAAGAGGCCAGAGAGGGTTATACTTGGTGAAGGCATATCTTGGGTCATTAACCATCCTCTGGAAGCCTCGTAGAGAGCGACGCATCTTCTCCTTAGACGTAGGAGATGGCAGACAGAAGAAGACGTCTTGTACCCGGAGCATCTCCGGGGGCCAGGGGTCCGACACCCTAGGGTAGCGGAGGTAGTATCTCCCGTCAGTGCGCCCAAATTTGAAGTTTGTTGTTGTTGTTGTCGTTGTTTTTGTTGCTATTGTTGTCGTTGTTGCCATTTTTGTACTACTTAAGTGCCGTAGGTCTTTCATCGCACCTATGCTGTTTGTTGACATCTACCAAGCATGGATTCATTCGGTGGCATCAAGATTGAAAAGTCGGGCGAGGATAACTTCCATGTATGGAAGCAAAAGGTTGAGTTGCTGCTTGCACTCAAGGACGTCGATGACCATCTTGAATCAACCAGGCCTACGGAAGATGACGAGTTGTCAGCATGGAAGAAGAAAGACGCCAAGGCCAGGGCTGTTATTGGTCTCAGCATTAGTGATGAGCATTTGGACCATGTGAGGGATACCGAGAATGCTGCGGAAATGTGGAAAGCCATTTGCAATGTGTTCAAGCGTAAAACGCTGCTCAACCGAATCAATGCAAGACGTGCCTTCTACCCAGCCAAGATGCGAGATGATGAGAAAATTTTACACTTTATCAATCGTGTTCGTCATCTTGCATCGGATCTGAAGAGCATGGAAGTAGTGGTTGAGGAAGAAGACATCGCTATGGCAATCCTATGTGGGATACCAGACCGTTTCGAACACCTCATTGTCGCTATTGACACCACGATTGGTGATCGCAAACTCGATTTAGAGTTTGTGAAGAGTCGTTTGCTGCAAGAGGAACAGCGAATGAACGATCGTGCCAAGGAGGAGTCCGGAAGTGACACGGCTTTGGTCGGTGCGCAGTCACGAAAGAAGTCCATGGTGTGCTACTACTGTGGTAAGAAGGGGAATATCCAGAGAAACTGTTTCAAGAGAAAACGTGACGAAGCTAGCAAAGAGCAGAGTGCTGCCGCAAACCCAGCTGTGCAGACCGATCTCGGCAACGAGAAACGAGGATGTGACAGTGACTCTGACTTTGTTTGTCTCATTGCGACAGGTTCTGTGGAAGAAAGTATCAGTGACTGGATCATTGATTCTGGTGCCACCGCCCATATGACGTATGACGAGTCCATGTTTGACAGTTATAGCAAAAGAGAGTCTGCCGGTGTGAGTATCGGCAATGACTCGAAGCTGGAGTCTCTTGGTCATGGCAGTGTCCACCTCGATCTCGCTGTTGAAGGGCGTAAGAGCAAGTGCCGGTTGGGTGAAGTAGTGCACGTACCGAATCTAAGGTATCATCTGCTGTCAGTATCTGCGATGTGTGACCTGGGTGCGCGAGTGGTGTTTGACAAAACCAAAGTATGTGTATACAAAGGCAACACCATGATCGCCCAGGGCCGTCGCATCAAAGGACTGTACTACCTATGTACCGCGATTGAAGTACCAGAAGACATGGACAACGCACTTGTGACTGACCTGTCACTATGGCATGCTCGAATGGCTCCTGTGAATGTGGATGGTATCAAACATATGGCTCGTAACGGTGTTGTGTCAGGGCTGAATATGGACTTGAATCAATCGATAAATGTGTGTGACTCTTGTGTAGTGGGAATATGTACACGTGCTCCAACTCCCAAGCAAGGGGGGGAACGGGTTTTGCACCCATTGGACCTAGTGCATTCGGACATTTGTGGTCCAATCCAAGTAGGTTCCTTGGGAGGTTTCACGCTACTTCGTCACATCCATCGATGATCACTCCCGTTTTTGCTTCTTGTACATGCTCAAGACCAAGGATGAGGTGTTCCACGTGTTCGTGAAGTGGCTCAAGATGGTTCAAAATCAGAGTGACCGACATGTGAAAACCATCACCGCACGTGAGTCTGTGCTACATGCGTTACGCACAGACAATGCTGGTGAATATGTGTCAAAGAAGTTTTCACAAGAGCTTGAACGTCACGGGTATTGAACATCAGCAAACGGTGCCTTACCATCCACATCAAAATGTTCTGGCCGAACGGTTCAACCGAACACTCATGGACTTGGTGAGATCGATGCTGCATCACAAAAAACTACCAAAGAGCTTCTGGGCTGAAGCATTGAACGTTGCAGTGTATGTGCGCAATCCAGTCACCTGCAAGGCCCTTCCGAGTGACGTGACACCACTCGAGATGTGGAGTGGATATGAACCTGACTTGAGCAATCTGCGTGTGTTTGGTATCCGGTGCTGGTACAAAGTGGTGGACCACAAGCTGAAGAAGCTGAAGCAACGTGCCGTGGAGGCGATCTTTATTGGGTACACATCTGGATCGAACGGTTACAAACTGTGGGATGCGCAAAAGAAGAAGGTGGATGTGTCGAGGGATGTGAGGTTTGACGAATGTAGTGGTTCAGATCAAGGTACTGACCACGTTAATGATGACGACTATGCTGAGATCGACAACTCGGACAAGCCGAAATCAAACATCACCTCCACCTCTACTACACCCACCGATGCTGCCCAAGTTCAACCCGCAGCACCAGATACTCCACCAGAAGAAGCTTCAGGCAGTGGCCACGATGCGCTCACAGCTGAGACAGAAGTTGAGCCAGACGTACCAGATCCACCACCACTTCGGAGATCCACTCGTGAGCGTAGAGCACCTACCTCGTGGTGGCGCGGAACTGCCTACTCACTGCCAGTGATGACATCCCATCCTCATACTCGGATGCGGTGTCACGTCCTCATTCAAAAGCGTGGACCAAGGCCATGAACAGTGAGTACAAGTCTCTGATGGAGCATGAAACATGGGAGTTAGTGCCAAGGCCAGCTAACAGCAACGTGATATCATCCAAGTGCGTATTTGTGCAAAAATATGAGGCTGGCGACAACGATGAACCGACAGTGAGGTACAAGGCTCGTGTGGTGGCTCGAGGGTTTCTGCAGATCGAAGGTGTAGACTTCTCCGAGACGTATGCACCAGTGGTCAAATTCACATCCATTAGAATGATTCTGTCCATTGTAGCAGTGCAGGACTATCATCTGCACCAGATGGATGTGAAGACTGCATTCTTGAATGGCGACCTGGAAGAGACTGTGTACATGGAGCAGCCGGACGGATTCATCAAACCTGGGAACAAGGACTTGGTATGCCTTCTCAAGAAAGCCATCTATGGGCTACGACAGGCATCAAGGCAGTGGTTTGCAAAGATGGATGTACTTGTTCCTCGTGGGTTGGATGGGTCTGAAGCCAAACGTTGCAGACGAATGCGTCTACACCGGAGAGGTACTGGGAGCGCTTGTGATCATTGCTCTTTATGTGGACGACTTGCTCATTGCGAGCCAAGTATGGAGACAATGAATCGCGTAAAGCGTGAACTGTCAAAAAGTTTTCAGATGAAGGATCTCAGTGAAGCGCGCATGGTACTTGGGTTCGAGATCCATCGTGATCGATCCAAAAGACAGCTGTACCTGACACAGTCTGCATACACGCGTAAGGTCTTAGAACGTTTTGGCATGTTGCAGTGCAAACCAATGGACACTCCCATGGACTCTGGTGCTGACCTCACTAAGGTAGAAGAGCCTCTGACGAACATCCCGTATCGCCAGGTGATCGGTTGTCTGATGTATCTCTCTGTTGGCACTCGACCGGACATCTCGTTTGCAGTGTCCAAGCTA
>NBIV01000437.1:0-33301 GCA_003194525.1 Gracilariopsis chorda
CGGACCATTCCTGGGGGAACTCGGAGCTGTGGGTAGCATACTGCAGATAGCCGTCCACGGCTTACTTCACCAGTCCCACGGCTTGGGAATCTCAACGAATGAGCAAAAAGGGATAAAAGGGAAAAGGGGAAGCGGACTTCCGACAGGCCGGATTGAAAGCCAAACCCGTTCTAGGTCGGGAGACCACTTGTGGTGCAATCCCGGTGTGGGAAAGGCACCCAAGGCAGCTCGAAGCCTTGCTCTCTTGGAGAGGTAGGCCCAGCTGGGTAGAGCCCTCCGTGTCCCGTATGACTGGTGTAACTCCGTCGGGAGCCTGGATGTACCTCGGAGGTTTAGGGGTTAGAACGGGTCGGAACCACGGCTGGTCCGGAAGTAGCCTGCGAACAGTGGAACAAAAGAGGGAAAGGGACCACCCGACGGGGGCGTGCGGAAAGCGGGAACAGACCCCGGAGGGGGGTGCCGATACACACACACGAACACGCACCGCGCGGCGGTTAGGGGATATGAGGGGAAGGGATGGTCTCACGGTCTCACGACACACGTCGGTAATATCAATACCCAAAACTGGGGCGGAGATAGGGCCTGTACGGGCGGTCACACGACAACAACGAATACCACGAGTGGTCACAACCCACTGGGTACGACGAGCACGGTCTCCTCGGTGGTGCGAGTCGGGTGAAACTATCGGGCAAGCGGTGTACCTCCGCGAGGAGTTAGACACTTCGCATGGCGAATAGAGTCAGAGCCGAACTCTTGTTACTTTTCTTGGTGAGCTCGCCGCCGTGCGGCCGACGCTCAAGTACTAGCTCAGTGCAGTACAGTAGGTAGTGCACTAGCCTAAGTAAAATTAACCCCTAAACTATACTAAAATAAGTAGCCGTTTTGGGCCTCCTGGCCGGGGCTGTAGCCACGTGTCCACCACCCTTGCCAGGCAAGTACCACAAAATATGAATGTTCCCATAACCACCCTGGGTAACCAGACCGCTAATTAGCCCGGTAAACGGGGGCTAAAATTCATGCATCCCGCTTCATCGCTCGCACCGAGTACACCTCAGATATGAGTTTCACCATCGCCCGTACGCGGGAATGCATTGCACTACACTGGATTCAAACAAACTTTTGGTTCTTCGTACTTCTTTCTTCATGATTCTTCTGTATTCTCCACTTCATAGTGTTCTTCATCATCATGACGTTTCTTCTTTACACCATTAATCCCCTATAACTGTTAATTCAGTATTCTATTTGCTACAGTTCATAAACTTCTTGTTCCATCCGTGAGGATCTTCTTCTTCTTCTTCTCTTCTCCGCTTAGCGTTCACTTCATACCCTTTGGGGACTGGGTATGGTTCTACCCTACTTGGGCTTTATTCACAGTTGTTGGTATGGATGTCCGAGTGCTTTGGTGATATTGTAGGACTTTAGACCTAGGTAGGTGTTCGATGGGTTCCATCGTGTCCTCTTTTGGGGGGTATTCATACCAACAGATTTGGTAATAAATCACCCCTTCCGGGTCATATTCGTGACGCACGATGCGTTGGAGAACTAATTCTCGGGAATAAGTGTCCTATTTCACAGCTCTCATGACGGATTCCCGCCACAGCGAGCCTTTCAAGGGTACCAAGGGACTCGTTTCCAACCCTGATTGAGGTTATTCCGGTTCTCGGAGACCGGAGACTTGTAATTTACTTTCCGTAGATCCGTCGAATCGACCGAATGGTAACTTTTATGATACCCGTCATAGCACAAATCTGAAAGTGTGCCCAGATAGAACTAGCGTTCCAGATTACCAGATCTTCAAGTGAGCTCTCAAGAGTCGTTAACCAGCGAAAAGTACCTTCCGAGATTCGGTTAGCGCCTCATAGTGTCGGGATTACCGTTTGAGGAAGATACTCATGTGCCACACTTCCTGCGCATGGAGGCGGATCGACCTGCTACGGTGCTTGCACACTGGATCCTGATTGGATGACCGTCGCCGCCGGACTCCCACAAAGTTTCGGTACCGTTATACGTAAACTATTGCCGATGGGTACCATGGATTGTCGTATAAACGGGTACGGTGTCCGTTACTTCTGCACCTCAGTGCTCCGTGACGTTGTAAGCGTGTTACGTCCGAGTCCTTATACTGGCTGTGCGCCGTGTGATGCACGTTGCGCGTGAACTTCCCACACGCCGTGGCGCACATCTCAACGTTCTATCTCGTCAAGAGTTTCACGAAAGCCTCGTTCTTCCCAGCAACTACAAATTACAAGCACAAAAGCGTGGTGTACAACCGATCGGGGTCGTCGTCTTCGTCAAGGTAGCCCAAGTCAGGGTCGGCTATCACCGGGCGCGGTTCGGAACTAGTCTGAAGAGCAACGCCTTGCGTTTTATCGCTACTGCAAAGTCCTGATTTCAGCAGTCGAGCCATGGGGTCGGGCCTTGATACAGTGGTGTCTTCTCTTTGAGGGCTTTGCCTAGTGGGCTTCCAATGTACTTTGCGGGGTCCCACGTCCCCGTCTCACACTGTGCGATTAACCATTTGGTGCTCAGCAATAATTTTCCCTGGCGAGGTCAGTAAATCGACAGTGTTCGCACCTCCCTTGCCCTCTTTAGTTGGAGCCCGGGGGGTTGGGTAGGGTGGGTGGCAGGTTGAATCGAGTGCAGTGAGCCGGGATATCCGGGGACTTGTTCTGAAGACGGAAATCCGTTTCCATCGGTAAATCCAATAAACCAGGATCCGGATGCGGTAGAATCACTGGCTGCGATGGAGAATGAACCATGAGCGGGTCGTCTGAGTCCAGATTACCCTCAGAGGTATGCCCGGTATCAGAGTCTGGGTGAGGGTGAAGAGATACAGTAACGCGGTCGCGCGAAACTTTTTCTTGGTGGTCGTTAATGTCCAAGATCACTTTTTCTTTGGCAGCAGAAACCACGGGAGAGGGTCCGTCCACGATTGGATAAAGCTTTTGACGCCTTTCCTCTTCAAGATTATAATACTTCTTAAGAAGGAAAACAAAGCCATTTGTATTAACCTGTGGATCTTGCCGCCGAAATTACACTTCTACGCAAGTTGATCGTTGTGCATAGCTTTCCGGAGAACCTGTATCATCTTCTTTAAGCATTCTCTCCAGATCCACCTGTGTAACCGCGTTGAATGGTACGCCGAAAAAGTCGGTTGAGCCTCGACTGCCACTGGGGCTGGGATTGGCGACAGCATAAACTCAAAAGGTGAAAGTGACGTAAACCGATGTAAATGGGTATTGTAGACATACGTAACTGCATCGGTATACAGGTTCCAATCCTTAGGATGATCCGCAACTTAGGATCGTAACGCGTTAAGAATCGTACGATTAAATCGTTCTACATGTCCAATACCTTGCGGTTGATATGTTTTGACGAACATATTTCGGACATCGAGAATACGGCAAACGTCTTGAAAGAACTTTGACATAACCTGGGGGCCATTGTCGAACAACAAATCGACGGGGGGACCGTAAACGAATATCTAGTGTGCGACGAAGCCTTGTGCCACCGCGGCAGCAGTTTTTCGTTTAAGCGGCACTGTCTGTACGAGTTCAGAAAACCCGCCGGTTATTACCAGCAGGTAGCGATTTCCTCGATGTTTCCCAATCAACCCGATGAATATATCGATCGCCACGAATTCCAGCGGAGTGTGAGCTAGTAGCAGCGTTAATGCCTTAGAGTATTTCCGTAGTTTCACGTGGTTCTTCGTGCAATCCATACAAAAGCGGCGAGCTGCCACAGTCAAACGTCATAGCGGGCCAGTAGAAATCTCTACGGAGAGTTAGATATAACTTCCTACCCCCTGGGTGTGCTCCGAGTTTCACATAATGAGAAAGCTGGAGAACCCGTCTCTGTAAAGTGTGGCGTACCACAATCTGTGGAGAAGAATTAACCAACCTGACAAGGTATACCTGTTCGTTCGTTGAAAAAGGTAAGTGATATCCTCCATTGAGGCGAGCGCAAATCTGCGTATATAACGGGTCGCATTTTTGCTCGCGAATCAACTCTTCAGGAGTAATAGGCTTTAAAGATCCTTCGTTCGAGGACACCGAAGTTTGAGAAGCTAGAATATCATCACAAATGTCCTCTGACTAATCCTTGGTATTCCGTTCATCGTTCTCGACCACGAAGCATGGCATCTCGATATCATCGACCGGTTCTGCTTCTACAGTGGCTCCTAGGCGGGATAACGCGTTGGCTTGTGTGTGAAGTGTTCTCTCTTTGTAGAGTACTTCGAAATCGAATTCTGAGAGTCGGAGGCGCCAACGCATGAGGCGTTCCGATGGTTTGGCAATCTCCATGAGCCAACGAAGGCAAGAATAATCCGTATTTACCTTAAAATAGGTTCCCATAACACATGATCGAAGAGTTGCAAGCGCCCAAACAACGGCGAGACACTCTTTTACAGAAACCGAGTAGTGACGTTCGTGCCCGTTCAATGTCCGAGACCAATATCCGATTGGGGATCGTTCACCCTCTTCGGTCACTTGAAATAGTGCAAACCCGACCTGGTTACCACTGGCATCAGTATTCATTTCATAGGGTAAACCAAGACTTGGCAGCGCCAATATTGGCGAAGATGTCACGGCGTTTATGAGAGCTGTGAAGGCAGACGCTTTTGCGTTGCCAAAAGTTTCCAGTTCAACTGGTTGTCCCTTCTTTTGGAGAGCATTCAGAGGTGTCCCAAGCTCCGCAAAATTCGGCACAAACCGACGATATATGTTACAAAGTCCAAGAATTGATCGGAGTTCCGTTTGCGTAGTCGGATGTTTCGCATTCTTTAGCAATTTAACTCTTCCCTCGTCTATCGAAAGCTGTCCGGAGCGGACGGATTATATTTCCAAGGTACTTCACCGAATTGGTACAGAACTTCCACTTCTTGAGTTTCAGCGTAATCCCTGCATCTCGCAGCACACACATGACGTTCGTCACATGGGTTATGTGATCATCAAAGTTGTTGCAGAACACGATTATATCGTCGAAATACACCAAGGTTGTCGATTTGAACCTGGCCAATAGATTATCTATGGCACGTTCAAACGTAGCAGGTCCACTAGGTAACTCGTAGGGCATTCGTTTAACATGATATAGTCCTTGGTGACACAAAAACGCAGTTTTGTTGCGGTCGTCTTTGCGTATAGTCACTTCCCAATAACCCCAATTGGCGTCAGGAGCCGTGAAAACCGTAGCAATACCAAGTGAGTCAATGTAATTTTCCATCCGAGGGATGGGGTAGACTTCCTTGACAATAACTGTGTTGATACGTCAGTAATCGATACAAAATCTCCACGATCCATCCTATTTTGGAACGAGCACTACTGGCGAAGCCCAAGGTGATTGAGCGGGTTCAATGACGCCAGCGCGTAACATCCTCTCGACTTAAGATTTTCATCCTCATGGGCTGTCGGTCCAGCCCAATAGAGATGCTGTGCAATTAGCCAAGTGTTCGGTAACAAATCATTACTGTGCTCCGTTACTCCTATTGTTCCAAGGGAACCGTCCCACATATTGGTAAACTCACGAACCATATCTCGTAGTTTCTCATGATGAGAGTCAGGGATATGGTCCAGATCGATCTCCTCGAGTTCTTCCATAGAATTAGCCTGTTCTGAACCAGTTGGTCGCGCACAGGTTTCCGTTGTTCGTTCACCTTTGAAGTTGGGATCCGAATTACGCTCAGCGTTGTTAGAGTTGTCGTTCCCCTCCTTAGAATCTTCCACTCCCAGAATGGCAGCCAATGGAATTATCGGTGGCGGGATACTCCGCGGGTGTGGGAGAACCAACTCCAAGACCTGGTTCTTGACTAGACACTGAGTAGTTTTGCCAACGTTGGCAACCATTTCCTGTAATGGAACATCAGGGCTTATAGAAACAACTCTGTTTGCAAGTGCGAGTTAACGCTGGTCTTATAACGACGAAAGCGGTTGAACCACATGGTATGAAATCTGTTTGGAAACAACTGTGACAAAAACTTAGAACTCCGGTAGTACTGGATTTGAATGAGCAATAAAAAGCTTTGTAGAAACGGGATATATATTCTGCATTCTTTGGTCAGTCTGTATCGGTACAAGCTTCTGCTTAGCACGCTTGAGTGGTTTCCAGACAATAGGCATGGTAGAAATGTTTGCCATTACCACCTTATTCGCACTGGGGCGATTTACTTCGACAAAGCGATCACAACAGCCACAACCAATAATCACTGGTGCAGCGAGTTTATTGCAAGCAACGAAGTACATTTGAACCATAAAGGTACCCAATCTCACGACGAGAGGAACGTATCCGACGGTCTTCACGGGATTATTATTCCCGTAAGCGATATCCAGGCCTGGTCCAAAACGAATTTGAGCCCGAAGAGGCGGGGGTACTAGTTCAGAGTTGATAAAGTGGGGCGCAGCATCTGTATCTAAAACAGATAACTGGCGAGTCATATATTGATTGGACAGGCCAAGATCGGCATAAACTTTGTAGCTTCTCTTGGCCATGACCAGAGGTCTATCTGGAATACGGATATTACGATAACGTATCCACAGACGATGTAGAACAGAGATGGCTTCCGAGCTCACGTCAGTTGCAGCCATTTTCCTGGTATGGATCTTAGCAGCTGGGGAGCGAAGCTATACCGCCTTGGGCGTCAACGTCGGCTCCGAGCACGCCTCTCCCGTAGGTGAGACTCCCGAATCTAGTTTTTCGAGGAGGAATTCACCGAACTCTATGTCATGATCCCATGATGGGAACCAGAATTAATCCCATTAGTAGGTACGACCGCGTCCACCGTTTGATCAGCGGTTGGTTTAACCACGGTAATATCCGTTCGTGCCAGTGCGTCGATAGCAAGTAATGCTTTCACCTCTTCGTATAGAGTACTCGGCACTCGAGCTCGATAAGCTGGAGTCATCGTTTTATACTTCACGATAGCCTTGGGCACCTGCCGGAATGTCAAGTCACACTTCAGGGCGATATGACCATGATGGATACATCTATGACAGATAGCCAGTGCGGCTTTATCGTATTGGCGATGGGTATCCGTTTGACGTTGCGGTTTCGGTACGAACCATCCAGTGCGGGTAAGAAAGGATCCGTTTGACGCGTGAGCGAGGGGAGTGGCCTGCATCCATGCCCCACCGGCGTAGAAAGCGTTGTCTTTTACCAAAATCGGAGCAATGTTGACGGCAATTCCATAATCCCAGACGAGCCAGGGCGACTTCCAGCGTCTTGGGCTTTGTCCATATCTGCGTTCGCGGTTCTGCCCTGGGGCAAGTAAATCGATTGTGACCATTTCTCCAATAAAAGACATCTCGCCGAATGGCTTTTTGGTTAACTCCTTGCACGGTGAGATTTACCCTCAGCCTGGGCATACTGGACAAGTTCAAGGTACGAAAGCGTCCCCTTATCCGCACTGTGTGGCCCGAAGAGTACTCTTATTGCAGGATCCAATCCAAGAACGAACATCTCACACCGCTCCTGCGCAGAATGCACACTACCCCAACGATGAAACGCTTCATTCAAGATGGTTCAATAGACCATTTCGGTTTCAACAGGCCCCTATTTCGCATCGCGTAGCGCGAGTATCGCCGTCTGGATGTTGTTGGCCGTAACGTATGACCTGAGAAGGTGATGAACTGCTTCCAGCCAGCGAGTTACTCCTCCTTCCGAGTTTCTCGAGGTTCTTTGAACGGAATTGAACTGATCTTAAGCCATACTGGTTAGGGAGTACGGTAACGCAAGATGCGCATGGGCTTCACTCATGCAGAGTATGTCAGCCTCCTGAATGAGCCTAATGAGGAATTCAAGCAACAGAATTGGATCTCTCCTCAGAAATGACTCAATTCAAGAGTAACATTCATCTGTTTGATGCAATTCTTAACCTTGCCAGTACTTCATGCAGACCGAGTAGATGAGGAATTGTACAAACGATAATAACGATACGATAGCAATTTCCGGTAAAGCGGATTCATAGGCTTTAACTCCTTGAGTCCCAGGTGACTCCTACGTTTCTCGCGAGAGCGAAAGACTCCCTGAGTAGTATATTTCGCCTTCGACTTCGTCGCACGGTACTTCACGCGTTCGTAGTCGGAATCTGATGAGTACGTTGAGAAATCCGCTGAGCGGCGATCAGAGTCAGAATCCGACGAACCCGAATCAAGGTAGTGAACATCCTTTTAGGGTTTAGGAGACTGTTCTTTGTCTGGGCGGCGACTTGAATCGATAGAGACGACCTCGTTTTTTGCTTCTGTGGGCGCTTCTGTATCCATACGGATGGTCGCATCCAGCGTATCCAAAAGAACGTGCACACGTTCCAAAGCCAACTGAACGTCATTCACATAAACCTGTTCTAGTCCTTGATAAAGGTATCCGGGGCACACAGACATTCCAAAATGGAGTTCAAATCTCCACGTAAGATTCGGATATCTCCCAAGATATCCTGAACTTGCGCAATGTCAACTTTTTGACGAATTTCGTTTACCTCTTCGAGGAAAGACACATGAGCCACCTTAGAGATGTGGATCATCGACTCTAGTCGAGCAAACGTAGCTGAGCCCATACCAGGGTAAGCCGCAGACGGCTTTTCGACCACTGGGGGTGGTACTGCCTGGGTAATAGCATGTGGAGCAAACGCACCCGACAGCGTTGTTCGGGCACCCCGCCCAACTTCATTATTGTCCAAACGTTCCGGAACGGATTTGCACCCTGCGGGGGTATACCAACTGCATCGGTAAAACCAATACGAGACTTGGGGGCGCGTGTTGACATATTGCATGCCAGTCAACCGAATTTTTGGAACTTTAATGAACTCGAATCAGAGGTTTCCAAAGAACTGGGGTAATAAAACTATCTTGGTAGATTCTTTCAAAGAACTGGAACAGCACAGAAATGCTAGGTCAGGAGACCACTTTTGAAGCAATATCCATAGGCGGGAAAGCCTCCCAAGATGTTCGCAGCCTTGCTCTCTTGTGAGGTAGGCGCGGGGACAGGGCGTACCACAAGGTGTTCGGGTGTAAAATCAAGGTGGCTTCCGGCTATGCCGACGGATTTGATACCGAGAATCGGGCTACCAGCTGGTCAGCATAGTGCACAGGTCCGTGTGAGCAGTGTGCCAGTCCACGGAGAATCCAGAAAGGGAAAAGGCAAAAAGGGGAGAAATCAGAATCAGGAGTATAACCAGGCGGGTCGTAAAGAAAGCCAAAAAGCCCCGGCGGTTGGGGGTTTTGCTTGTTCAGCCAGCACGGCAAAACTCAATACTAAGTCGAACGGCTATCTGTTCCCACAATAGAAAGTAACCAAAACGGTAAGAACAGTGATCATTGGGCGAGCCCACGGGGTAAGACAGATCAGCGGTCCTTGGTGATACTGTGCAGGTGAGTATAATGAGATCGAACGGGATGGAAGCCCAGCAGGAGTTGGTCATTTCGCACAGGTGATACACTCAGAGCCGAGTCACAGCTTGTCTTTAATTCATGGTAAAACGGCAAAGCCGTCCTCCCTTAAGTACTATTGGGTTGCAATAAACTAAGAATAGTACTAATGTCGTGTAACACACTTGTGGTCCACACACTTGTGTCACTTGGCGGCACTGCCAGCCACGGCACAACACGACACGTGTGACTCAAGCCAACCATGAATAATCTCCGTACGCTTGCTACGCGGCCATCTGTTCCAGATACCACAGAAATCACCCACGAAGGTTCCAAAAATACCAATTAAAATTCATATCGAATTTCACCCAATATTTCGGAGGGTCCACTCATACCTGAGTTAATCCATGCCACGTCGGTATTGAATCATTCATGATACACCTTGCCTAGAGTGTATGCGTGAGCACATTGCTTGAAATCTCTTGCAACAAGAATTTACTTTGATCCAACTACTAACAACTTCTACTCTCTTGAAACATTTTCAAGTATGCTAAAAGCCTTCCCCAGTACTCTGTCTATATCTGCAGGAGAAGGACTAGATTGCAGTTGCGATGATTACTGAGATGCCCCTCTAAGCTCCGAAGATGAAAAAGACGTACGTTTCCTCTTTGAGTTGAATCTCTTCGTATATCCTTTAATTCTGGGTTTCATTCTAACATAATCTTTACTCGGTGGTTTGATCGTCGTGTTTTTTTATGAACAGAACCGGAATTCACAACGAACTATCTTTGAAAACCAGGAAGGCTCTCTAAGTCTAAGACTAAAGAAAGCGGTGGTACCGATCATTGAGATAACACGTCCTGGACATTTTCCGAGAATTGGTGAACGCGCTCTACCGCATTTATAGTCATACTTGATGCAGTTCTATGACATGTATCAAGTAGCGCGACTACAGATGCTCTGGTAACGTAATTCTGCACCTCAGCACTTCTGTCTTTCACATTATGTCATCGAAATCAATATCAGTTTCGTTTGTAGTGGTTTTGCGCAGCAGCTTTTCACACTCTTCTTTTTTATACATTCTTGCCTGCTTTCGTACTTCGCTTGTATCTTGAACAGAGATTACGCGATCAGATGCTCTTCATTATGGATCAAAAAGGTGATAAATGGTGATGCACTCACCCTAAACGGGACTTACATCTGGTAGTTTTAGAAGTTCTTCTGGGCATACATATGCACATTTCACAATGTGTGTACATAGAAACACCATTTTTAGTGACATGTGACAGGTGCATGATACAAGAAGATTGCTTTCTTGGCCATTATCCGTTGGAATGACTGTTGTTGTGAACACGACGGCAACTGGTCTTGACTGTTGCTGCGAAATCCTGGATGAAGAGGTCGGAGGTCTTCTTTGTTGCAGTTCTAATCGCTCGACCGCGCCAATTGAGCTCCCATGCTCTAAAACCAGTCTAGAACTGGTCTCGGTGTCTTACTCGATCACAGAGGTTGAGATAACCGCAAATGTTTTGCACTGTCGATGCTCAACTTTTTGAACTTAGTGAGAAATTACGTCGTGTACTCTATGAGAAGGTAATTCAGAACTTCATCTGGTAACGGTAGCCGGCAATCTCGTAGAGATCTAAATCTACTACTCAAAGAATATACTGACTTTGTCCGAGCGTTCTGTCGCCTGTCCTCTCTTTTCAACGTTTGTCAACACATCCCGTAGTTTATATGAGAGGAGGGAACCTTCTTAGAGAGAATATACGCCTTACATCCGAATTTGGATTGTTCCTTGTAGCCAGTACCTTGTAAAAGGTACCTCCTAGGGACTAATAAGTCTTTAAAACAGCTCACAACCATGTGTGGCTTCTCTAAGTAAAGGAATCGATTCCAAACTGGAGGTCCTCCCCCAAAATGTTCAAAATACTTCCTTTGGAAAGACTCTCTGCGTCCCATAAAGCTTTGTACGGTTCGTGATCTACACATAGCGAACAAGTCCCTCGACATATCGTCACACCAAGACTGGCGTTTTATATGGGCGCACCATGATTTCACGTTGTGCATCTGGTTCTGGTTAATATTTTATTTATCAAAAGAAACGAATGAACTTTCAAACACCTGCTCCATAGCATTGATGCATGAAATGCTTTGGTCCCTGTTTAGCATTGCCGGTGACATTGGAATGATAGACTTAAATCAGGACAGCACCTCAAGGACGTCAGCTGTCATTTCTCCTGAAATGAAACCCATAAAGAAATCGAAAGTGAATCCATCGTTTGAACTTCCATTCACAGTGAAGAGTGGATACCCATATCGATTTGCTATGGCTTTGCAATCAATTGATACACCAGGTACAATCCCAAAAATTTCGTAGTCCTCCAACCACTCTTTCCATGACCAGCAAGCCAGCTTTATTCGTCCTGCGCAGTCACACTTAAAGAATAATTTGTTTCTTGGATCCTGTCTATTGAGCTCAATAAGAATCTCACTCAACCCCATGCACTCCAAGTTCTTTGGGTTACTCCCTGACCCTGCACATCATAGTTGCTTTTGTGCAGATATGGGATTGATCAGCTCTTGTGCTTGTCTTTAAGGTACCTTATTGTGTCCTGGGAAGCCATGTGTAGCTTTCCCGTCATGTGAATTGCCTCAGCTCTCATTTTTGGAGCAAAATACTTCACAGTTCCGTGTTGGGTTGACGGCTGTGTATGCCTCGCCACTGTGAATTAAGCGACGTAGCTTCGTCTACTAGTACTATCCAAAACCTTCTTGATCTTCATCGAAAACGAACAACGGTCTTTCTTGTCGTTGTACTTCTGGCACTTCAAAATTTATTTTGGTAGAACTCTCTGATCTCCAGATACTCCGTCACATTTCTTTGCTTCTCCTTCAAACAAACATAGAGAGAAGTTCTCATAAATATGTAGAATCCCATACAGTCTGCAATATTTTAAACGTCCTTCAGAACATCATGGACAGGGTAAATCAAAGAAAATGATAGAAAAAATGCGAGAAAAGCAGCCTTAAAGCACTCTTCCATATCCTCGTTCTGATATTACTCAACAGTCTGGCTATTGCTGTCATCCTGTTTGATATCCTCCCCGTCAGTTTTCAGAATCTCAATCTAGCCAGTAGCCTTACTATTGCCGTCCAGTTCTACTATAAGGACATGAAATAAGTCGAGAGGGAGCTCCTCTTCGTTGTCAAGAAAGCATTCCATAAACTCAATTCGATGTCTACCACCTTCATAACTTCTTTCCTCACACAATTCATTAATGCGTGTGGAAAGCGTCCCATCGACTTCCAAGGAAACCTTATCGGTAGATACTTCAGTTTCCATTGCTACACTCAACTGCAAGTTCTCCAGTGAAGTTTCCGGATAGCATTCTTTATGCTTCTCCAAAACCTCAGGTCTGTCGTCTGCGGGCGATCGTTTGTCAATCTCAAAAGCCTCCTTTCCATTCTTCAAAATAGCAAAGGGAGTTTTTGAGCCAGATAAGTCCTCTACAACACCTAAATTATGTCCCTGGTCCACTACGTCTCCTACAATGAGAGCATTGTCATAATTCATTCTCACTTCTCCTACATCTGGCGCGATAGCATCTTCCAATCTTGATATTTCTATGAATATAGACCGTGCTGGTATTCCGGAGCGGTTCAAACGGCTCAGAGTTGCGACGAAATTGCTTCGCATTGGATAAAAGAAGTAGATTTACTGCTATTTTAGACATCAGAACTCTGTTTGAACCTGGTTCAAGAGATTCCTCATGAGAAACTCTTTTCCATCGTCAATTGTTCCAGTGGAAAGGTCTTTCTGGTACTTGACATCCTCTCCTCGGCAGCAAACTGGTTTCGAACATCTTCCAATCCGGTTCAGTCATCCCTGTTACTCCATTCTTTTTCCAGATCCTAAAATGCGAGATAAGAGATCGCCTAATAATCTCTACTCGCTTGTCAACCTTCTTTCTGATGCTTGATAGAGGGTCATGGTTGTGATTGAGACAATAAGATACCTCCCAATTATTTTTACGTCTGATGAGGTTGAAAGAGATGTTCGAGTGACAATTCGAATTCATACAGCGCATCCTTCCCATAAGAGCCCTATCGTTTCCCTTAACGCTCCCGCAAACTGTTTGAAAGTAGTGAAGGCCATACATCCAACCATTCGTTGTTACCAGTGACTGTAGGATTCCTACTAAATCGTCCACATGACCCACTTCATTTGGCAACTGCAGCTGTGGCACAGAACTATTCCTTGCATTACTCCAAAATGTAAGAAGTATGTCTTGAACTACGGAAGAAGCTGCAATTCAGCTATATTCAAAGCATATATTGCGAGGTACACGGGTCATAGACACCGTGGAGAGATGTCTATTCAGCAGCTCAATTTTTTCAAGACAAGCTTCCCTTCTTGGCCGTTTCTCCTCTCTTCTTTCTATATATATTTGTCAGGCGTCTCGGTGTAAACTTGGTCCCTGTCAAATTTGCCGCTCCCAGTGCCCGAATCACTTCTACGGGATTTCAGTGTCCCGAATTCTGTAGAATTGTCCGGCTGTTCTACCATTTCTCTGCGCCAAGAAGTGCTCCCATTCGTAGCTTTCGTACTCTTTGACTTCTGTCCCTTCTCTTCATTCACTTTGGCGTCTTAATACGCCGATTCGTACCTTCGTCTCAGAGTTTTGCCCCGGTGGTTAGTCTGAATCTGAATATCTTTGATTCGTGAAAAACTGCGAGCTTGAGCCTCAAACATATGCTCTGGGAAATGAATTCCGTACTCGCTGACCATTTTTACCGTCACTTCTTCAATGCTAAAGTACTGATCTTTCATCAAAGTTTGTACCAGCCAGCTCCTTATCGACATACAACAATATCGCTTGGAGAGCTCGGAACTATACCCCTGTGCATAGGATTTCTTCGTAGCACATCCTCTATCCGAAGAAAAAATGGTAAAGAACGAGATTAAGTAGCATCTACAGCCGTAACTGTCCGCTTGACGGTAGGAATTATTGATCTCCAGTACTACGTTCTTCCGAGAAACAATATCCTCACCTTTTTCATGAATAATGCTGAAGTCAAATGCTTTCTTAAAAAGCTTCAAGACAGGCGTCGGACACTTTAAACGAACACTATCCCCAAAGTACACCGTAGGCGATGCAGGTGGAGTTGAGACTCTGGTGTGGCCAGAGCCCAACTCTGCATCTGACCAATTGGTGAACCCTAAAGGTAACCGATCATCTGTGGTGGTCCCCATATTGGACTTGGAGAGCATTACCGAAACGGTGATTGAGCGTGCAGTCCGCGAACTACACGACCGGTTACCAGCTTTGTTGTTTCAATTCCTCGAGCAGGAAGCTCAGGAGTACGTAGAACTTATGGTGCAAGAGTCTTTGGAAGACCACCGCAAGGGGCTAACCAGAAATACTCACACCAGCCCGGTTGCTAAGCGACCAAGTTTGGGAAAACCGCATGGGCATCTGGACGTCCTTGCTGTCCAAAACCCCAACCTACCCAATGAACAAACTGGTGATTCACATACTGACCGAGTCCGGTCTGGGGCACCTCGCGCGAACAAGGGCCCTGAGGTTGTTTACCTACCGGAATCAATTGGTAGAGCCAGGCAGGGCGCTGGAGCTGGCGACTCTGGTGCTGATGATGGTGGTTCGTCGAGCTCGGAGGATGAGCGGTGACGAAGACCTAAAGGTAAGAAGAGACCATCTAACGGTAAGAAGAAGAGGGGACATCGGTCGGACCCCGATACTTCAAGCATGGAAACCGATTCGTACTCGAGTGAGGATGACCGAAAAAGTAAAGAGACCAAAATGAATAAACCCCGTCGGAGAAAGGGGAAGCCGCAACGTAAGGGAAGAACCACACGGTACGATTGGTCAATAGTCAGGCGAAGACTCTGACAGTGAAATTGAAGTTATTCAGCCGATTAACGACCTGTTCACTAAAGCGGTTGACTATCGGACCTATAGGTTAAGGAAAAGGGATCCTGAGTACACCAACGTGGTTGCTCAGCGGATAACGAAGCATCACAAGAAGCTTAGCTACCAAATGGGTGAAACGCGCTTTTCAGGCGATGATCCCATTGCGGTTATTGATTTAATGCAAAAGTTCAAGATCGCATGTGACTAGAATGGGTTTTCAGAAGGAGCTGCCACTTGCTTGTTCCAATTTTATCACAAAGGTCAAGCTGCAGACTTGTTGTACAGCTGTCTGCAGGAGAACACCATGGCGGTGGATGAGGACCAATCGGAGATGTTGACCAATTATCCCCAGGTGGTGAACTTCTTTTTGGAAACTTATGTGACCGATGAGGTAATACAGGCAGCCTATGGGGAAATTTTGGCGCACAGGCGAAGGCCCGGCCAGACCGAACTCGAATATGCTAGAAACCTTTGGGCAGCGGCCTCCGGCTGTGGGGATGCCTTCAACACAGCTCGGTTAAAGTCCATGTTTGCTGATAACGTGGACAAGTCCATTAGGTCTCAGGTAGGCAACTACCTGGCTAACCACCGTAAGGTCGAATATAATACCCTTGCGAGGTATGGCCAGGGAATTGGAGACACCGTACGGGAGGGGAGGAGAACTACCCCCACCCCACCCGTACAGACCATAAAGGGGAAACCGAAACAGTCCGTACAACATGTCGAGGAAACAACCAGTTTGGAAGGGGGAACCATCGTGGAAATCTCAGGCTGTCAAGTCATCCATTTGGTGAATGCTCCGCTTGAGAGTCTCGCGATGTCTCCCTCCACCCAATGGTCCAGCACCGTAAGGGAGGGGAACCCATCCCTAGGACGTTCCGCACCCACGTTTGTTTCAGACCCCACAGCCAATAACTTATTGACCGTACCGTATAATCAACGTGGTGCGTACATCTCAAGTGGGACTCCTTCGTTCGGAAGTGCAATCCCGCAGGTGTATAGCGAAGTACCGAAGGCCAACCAAGTGGTATTTCTTTACCCGAAGACTGGTAAGTACCTTTGTTGGTTCTGCCTCTCCCTGCACCATTTGACCACCACGTGCTCCAACGTAGCGCCCGAAGCTCGGGACGCTCTGTTCAAGTTACGCCAGGTGAACTATACGGAGATGCTTGAACCAATTGGTAAACCACCGGTACCGAAGACGGGGAGAAATGCTACCAATATGGTCCTTAGGCCCACCGTCACGGTGCATGCACCGGCACCGCAGAAGGGTCATTTGGTTACAGACGTCGAGGAAACCCCTGATGTCACCCATCAGGCGGAAAACGGCGAACGGTTGGAGTAGAGGCCACCCCCAACCATTTACACCTGGAAGGCCCTCCAGAACCAAGCGGTTTATGTGTGAATGATTACTCAATTGTGACTGGTGAAGAAGGCATTTTAGAGCAATCGGTTCCTATATGCGTTCTAAATCACAGTAACTATAAGGTAAACATCATCCTCAGGATTACTGCAAACCACATGGTACCAACGGTAACCGTCCTGGACACTGGGGCAGGACCAAATCTGGTGAATGCCAACATTCTTTCAAGCGCAAGCTTGAAGAGGGTACAGCCCTGTATCCTCAACAACCAGTTAGTAGATGCGAACAACCGTCCGCTATCGGTTCGTGGAACCATCGACCTGATGGTAATTGTCAACACATTGAAGGTCCGCGTTCGGATTATCGTTGTCAACCAACTGGCCACAAAGTGTATCCCTAGCACTATGTTGATCGACTGCCACGTCCAGGCGATCTCCCCACGGTCTCACACGGTCCTTTTCAATGAAGGACCGCAGATTGCCATTATTAATGACCACAAAGGACCCCAAGGGTGGATTGGTGAAGATGACCATTCACAACCTAAAGGTACGGTCCTCAATAAGCTACGTCCTAGTCGACGGGTAACAATACCCCCGATGACCCAAATGGTTGTTCCGGTTACCTGTTAAAAACCCGGACTCATCTCGGTACACAAAGATTCCAAACTGGTTAAGAAACACGTGACCTTAATGGCTAATGGTATATGTGATAATATACCTAACCATCCATTCTCGGTCTAAGTCAGAAAATTTGGGGATAAACCCGCCAAATACCGAAGAATACCTTAATTGGTCATTCATGCTCACCCAGCGCCGGAGAAAATCGTTGCCCTTGTGAGGTACTCTGAGGTCGGTCACCCTGAGGAGGGGGGAGGCGATACCAAAATTGCAAAGCCTAATCCGGCAGAACGTCATGGTCCACTGCGCAGACGATTTGGAGAAAGTTGCGACGAAAATGACCAAGAAAGAGAAGTAGAAGAGAAGACAGAAGTAGAGGACCATGAGGGTGAAGAGAAGCCAGTAGACTGGAAGTAAGAATTCCATATTGGTATCGAAGATGAGAACCTTAGGGAGAAGGTTCTCAATATGCTAGAACCTTATAGCACCATGTAGTCAGGGCGCCTCGGAGTTATCAAGGCCGTCAAGCACCGGATCGATCTCATACCCGGTGCGAGGCCGATCCACCAACAACCCTACAGAGCTGGTTTCAAGGCCCGTGAGGTGGAGGTACAGGAGGTGGAGGGCATGCTCCGTAAGGGGGTAGTCGAACCGGCAAATGCGGAGAGAACGAGCCCAGTGGTCCTTGTCCAATGAAGAGGTGATCCCCGTATGCGGTTCTGTGTAGATTATCTAAAACTAAATGCCGTTACGATGCGGGATTCTTAACCATTACCACGAATGGACGAGTGCTTTGATACCCTAGGGGATGCGAAAATGTTTACCACACTGGATGCCAACAGTGGTTATTGGCAAATGGAAATACCCGAAGAGGACAGAGACAACACCGCTTTTCCTTGTCACGCTGGCCTATTCAAGTTTCTCCGAATGCCATGTGGTCTGAAGAATGCGCCAGCCTCGTATCACCGAGCACTGGACATTATCTTATCTAAGGTTAAATGAACCACCGCTTTGGTATACTTAGATGACGTAATCATCTACTCCCGAACAGTAGAAGAACACTTTGACCATGTTTGTACAGTACTGAGACTGCTGATGGAGGCTGGCGTTTCCCTCAAACTGAGGAAATGCACCTTCTTTGACCAAAGGTGGAGTACTTGGGACACACTATAAGCCCTGGAAGGTTGGAGGTCACCAAGCGGAATATCCGTGCGGTACAAGAGGCACGTATTCCTACCTCCAAGACGGATATCCGTTCCTTTATAGGTCTTTGCAATATGTACCGTACGTTCATCAAGGGGTTTGCAAAAATTGGGGCCCCCTGAACCGAAGAATCATGAAAGGTCAACCAGGTCGTTTAGATTACCTAGAGGTCGAAAAAGTGGAAGCCTTCTAACAGCTGAAAGCTGCCCTTCTCCATCCACCAATATTGGCATTACCCAAAAGTCGTCTGCCCTACACCTGCGATACCGATGCTTCGCATGCCCAAATTGATTGCTGCCTAATGCAGACGCAAGAGAACGGGGATAAGTTATCAATTGGTTATTGGAGTACAGCCCTGTCCCAGAAAGAGCAAAACTACACCGTGACCGATAAGGAGTGCCTCGCGGTAGTGTGGAGCATGCTCATGCTTCAACCGTACCTATATGGTGTTAACTTTACCCTAGGGACAGATCACGATGCCCGTAGGTGGATACTCGGACTGGCAAACGCCTCCGGACGGGTAGCCCAATGGAGACTCCGCCTACTGGAATTCTAATACGATGTCCAGTACCGTCCAGGTATAAAGCACAACGTGGCTGACGCTATGTCGCGCCTCAACACTAATGGGTTAGAGACCGAAGAGGTTGAGGACGAAATCCCATGTTTCATCATATGTAGGAGCGGATTAATGGGTGATGAAACCTTCACCAGTATATTTGTAGACTCGGAACCAGAACCCTCAAGGGGAGAGTCAACAATTTTGGTCGATGATCAGGATGACCAAATGGACGCTCCAATTACCCGAGAGGAATTCCTAGAAGGTCAAGCCAAGGACAGGTACTTCAAAAGCTTGTCGGACCACATCGGAACATCTGAATCACAGTTCGACATCGACCATAATGGTTATTTGGTGAGACGATCCCCCCTGTATGGGTCCCTCCAAAAGGTCGTTCCAGAATCCCTACGGTCTAAGGTTTTGCATCTCTCGCATTACACTCGCCTTGCAGGTCATCCAGGAGCTACTGGGTTATACTATACTCTAAGGAAGAATTTTTCGTTGGCCCCATATTTCCCATGATGTGTATACCTTCGTAGGTCAGTGCGCATCATGCGTGAGGACCAGAGGTGGTTTGCGAAAGCACAGGAAGTACCTGAAGCTTTTCCCCACAGTGGGTCCGTTGGAATTTATTGCCATCGACCTGTTAGGGCCACTTCCGAAGACCGACAAGGGTTATAAGTACGTACTTGTAATCACTGATAGGTTTTCGAAGTTGACCCGGGCAATACCTCTGAGGGATACAAAGTCGACCACATTAGCCAAGGCGTTCCTTAGCAATTGAGTATACCCCTATGGTGCTCCGCTCTACTTGCTTACCGATAACGGTTCGACCCTTGCATCGAAGTACTCCGAAGCGGTCTGTACAATGCTGGGTGTGAAGCACTACTTCACTACCGCTTATCACCCCCAGACGAATGGTCAAGTGGAACAGTACAATAAGACCCTCGTGAAAAGACTCCGACGGGAACAGCAAACTGGTAGGGACGAGTACGTTCAACCATTAACGTACGCCTATAACCTGGAGGTCTACTGGAATACGCAGACCACACCATTCGTTTTGGTTTTGTCGCGTGCGCCTCAAGCGATGGTACTTGAGACTGAACCGGGAAACGGTAACCCTCCAGGTGAACGTACTCCTGCACAGGTCAAGAAAGACATCCTGAGAAGGTTGTGTGCAGCCCTGCGTCATGCAAGAGCCAGAAACACGAAGGCCAAACAGCGGTACAAGAAGAACTATGGCCGGAAGGTACAGCACATCACCAAAGTGGTCGAAGGGGAATATGTCTTTATTGACATTCCACCTGGTGGCCAGAGGCCCACGCCAGTGGAGGAGAATGACGACATTAGAATTGATGCAGACATCAATTCTAAACTCCTCCCTAGGGCTACAGGACCTTATAAGGTGATTCGAGCTGAAACTCATACCGCTAAGGTACTGATAGACGGGTTGGAAAATACCATTTCGGTCAATCGAGTGACGAAGGCCCCGACGCCCGTTCAGGAACGGAAGGCGGCAAAACCCCCAGTGGTCGGAAAACCCGCAAGTTCCCAGACTGCATCTGGAAAAAGCCCACACATTGACCCACCTGTGGTACAACTGGACGCGTCCCCGCCCCAGGGAAGCGCGGTTACGAGCGGCCCTACCAACCTTGGCTCCGTCGTTATACCTTCACCAAACTTGGTACAAACAGATCAGACTTCTGGAGATCCGTTTGCAAAATCTCACCCACTGGTAACCACCGAGTGTGCAGTTGAAACCATTGTTAGTCATGAGCACACACTTCGTGGTATTCGATAACGTGTAAGGTGGTACGGATGGTTCTCCGAATCGGACACGTTAGAACCACCTGGTCATATTTTGCGCAACTTTATAGTGCGGTATTGGTGCAAGCGAGGACAGGCCCTGCCGCACCCTTGAGTGGTGTGGTACAACAATCATAGAAAGAGGGAGAGTATGTTAATCACGATCTATACCGCTGGGGTAGTAACCTTAACTAATAACCTAATGGTAAATGGGAACTGACTATAGGACAACAACCCTGGAGGCGCTTGCGCAGACGAAGATGAAGATGAAGAACACGAAGATGGAAGGGGAGCACCGTTAAGGAAGAGGGGATCCGACTACTTGGTGAGTGCACGGACCACGGAGAGGGAGGTGGTTTGGCGGCGCGCTGTGCACGCGCGCGGTGCACGCAAATCCTGGACGCGCGAAGGCCACCAACATGCATCTCAAGAAATTGGGATTATTTGATTCACTGAGGTGGTCAGCACGCTACGCACACGACCGCGATTGGGTAACCGATTCGGTAAACAGTAATGTGTGTAGCGCGCGCGCCCGTGCACGCTCTAAAAATCTAAGTATTTTGACCGGGCAGGGAGCACAAACCGGCCATTCTCAGCCTTTGAAACGCCCGCGTTTCGCAGCTACGGACCTAAAGGTAGAACGTGGTTTTTGGCACCATCTGACGCGGAAATTTGCGCAGCTGATTTTTTGATTGGCCTTGCAAATAACCTCAAAGGCTGGGTGCCACGCTTAGGCGCATACACCCAAGGAGGGTATGCATACCGCGTGGGTATCATTTCTGGCCAACCATCACAGGATGCACGCGCCAAGCGCACGTGAAACCATGTAGGAGAGTGCCCTGCGCGCCCCACCTTAAGGGTTCGAGACCGCCACTCCCGGTGCGGGAGATGCTCTATTAGCTCAGAACGTCTTGGTAAGAAAGAACAGGAAAGAGAGGGCAGGGAGGTTACGCAGGATTCAAGTCGGTTTATCGGCCACAAAGTGGTGAACTAAGATAGTCTATAGACCGCTTGGTTACAGAAAAGTTTCTATGATTGGAGCGACATTCGGACCACCTGTGGGTCCAGCAGCGGTACCAGACGGATGACTGGAGGAGCGGGGCGCACCCGCGCTGCCATGTCCCCACTTACCCGCTGGGCCCGTATGGCGAGACCCATTGTTGTTGGAGCCCTCAGTGGTAGGTGGAGCACCTGGATAGGTGGGCGGGACCGTTGCGGAAGGACCCAGAGCGGAGGTACTCGGCGTGGGCATCAGCACATTCTCCACCGGGTACCAAACTCCAGATGCAAGGAGTGAACACACAAGGGTACCCATAAGTGGATCCCCAGTGGAGCTCGCTCCTCTTAAAAGGTCTGAAAGCTCACCAACGCGGTGAGTGACCGCACGGTACAATTCCGCCTGGAAGTTGGTACGGAATCCACCAAGTTGGTTTACCATTTCCACTTAGGTCGCATGACACGTGATAAGCGCTTCCAAAAAAGTGAGCGCTTCCTGAATATAATGCGGACCAGGGCGGTTAAGGCGAGTGACGCACAGCTGCTGGATATGCATTAGCGTGTCCGTCACCTCAGGGGCAGTAATGGGCTCACCCCCTCCCATTGGATTACTTACAAGAATAATTGGATGGAATGGATCCCTGCGCGGTACGGGAGCAGTTTTCGACGGAGAAACTGGAGGGCGCTGACCAGAAGTAAGGGCCATGGAAGTTGCGGGGGTGAGAACCTCGGGGGTCTCGACCATATACCCATACTGGGTTTCTTCTCCCATGTGGTCGTCACCAGGCAGAGCTCGCTCACTCGGTGAGGAAACCCTTTGACGGTCATGATTTCACAGTTCCCATACTTGTTCAGGACCCCACCGGTGATTCTCAGCAGCACGGAGGTAGTTGTCCAAGTGGTTTTTGGTGTAACCAGTACGGGCAACGATGTTGGAGATGCCTAGACGGCGGATCAATTGGATCAACTGCATGGGTAAACGGAAGAGGCGACCAACTGGTTGGAAGTCATGGGTATAGAAGGCCATCTCGGGGCACCGCGAGTTCCAGGTGATACCATGACAGCCGGCTTCCAAAGCCAACATGGCGACCAGGACGGCCCATTCGCACATTGCAACCGACCATATAGTGTGGTACAGGGTCTAACCTCCCGGGTCAGGCTTCCAAAATAGGCCAGTACCGGAGGGGTTGGAACCGATAACCACTGCGGTGCTTCGTACTCATTCCACCAGCGTGGTTGCTGCACGTACCATTGTCGGCGAGCCGCAGTACTCTGAGAGAAGTAATCAATGGGGTGATAACCATGCATGGTCTTAACAAAACTGTTTCGGTGACGAATGCGCGCCTCCAATGCGGCGTCGTCACTCCACATTTTACGGTCGAGCCAATGAATCCTGTCATAAGAGGATTCGAAAATCACAAGGTCGAGGTCCAGTTTTAACCAATCTGGTGAAGGACCCGCCGAGGAGAGGACATCAACGAGTCCCTTGAAGTACAGGAACTCAAAGTCACTCCTGAGATAAGGTAAATCACCAGGAATGGTCCGCTGGATGAAGTACCTGAACCGTGAATGGTGAGCCCGATGGAGGAAGCAGCTGTGACGACCCGGACGGTGGCATGTCTCCTTATTTCTCTTGGGTGGGTTGTGCGGAATGTTTGCCAAACAGTGAGTGTCTCACCTTTTCCAAGAGGAGTACAGCAAAAAAACCGGGTGGTAAAACGGTTGACCAAGAGGTTCGCTTACCGGAATCGGCCAGGAAGTGGTTTGCAACAACTCCCGACGGAATTCCGATGGGAGCAGGCCAAATTCATCTATATGGGAGGTATCCTCGGTGGTCGCCGTAACCACATACGGGTCATGTAGCACGCAAGTCGCAGCGGGGAACTCGCGCACCACGAGGTTTACCAGTTCGGCTGAAGCGGGAACGGGCATGTTGCCACTTTGGTTTGGAAACGACAGGGTCTGCGAAGTACCCCGCCCCGCCTGCGCAAACGTGTTATGGACTTGTCGATTCCACTTCTAGGGCGGGTGCGGGAGCCGCGGGAACCACGACCAGACATGTTGATCTGGCTGACCGGTGATGGAGGAGGACCGCAATGGTAGTTGGTTGGGAACGTATGGCACCCGGATAAATGGTCGGGTGGAGGAAACCTTCCAGGTGACCGAGAACGCGGACCAGAGTTGGTATGCGCCGACTCGTCGTTGGCTACAACCAATTCGGGTAAGGGAGCGCCAATCGTCTCCACTGGGGTCAAATGTACCCTATAAGTCTCAGAATCCAGTACGGGAGCCTTCTTAGCACGCTGATGCACCATAATGGTCAGTCCGCGTTGCATTGGTTCACGGACAAGATGACCAAATGGCCTTGAAGAGCGCTGGGGTGGAGAGCCAAGGACCACGGAGGCGTCGCGATTATTACTGAACGGTCGAAAGCGGAGGAAGACAGCGTTGCACTGGGACCAAGCGGTGTTGCACTAATACCAAATGGTCACGGTTGAACGAGAACGGAGACAATATCGACACAGTAGGAATCGCCAAAGTAGCCTCAAAGGTCGCACGCCGCACTAAGAAAGCGGAGAGAGACCGACACGGTGATAGGACGGAGAGGAATGTAACTGAACCGCAAAGGACGGCAGGATGCAGTGGAGGGGGAATAAAAAATCAAGTTGGTCGCTTCGGTCGATGCTGACGTGGAGAGCACTAAAGCCGGTGCTCAAGCACCGCTTCGATACTGACAAATGGGTGCACCCCGAGACAGAACAAGCCATTAGGGACTGAAGTGGCACCTACGGGTTCGTAGATGCATGTAGGAGGGAGGTCTGTCGTACTGTGGGTTTCTGTACAAAAGTGGTGTGCAAAATACCAGTTCGGTGAGCTCCGTGGGTGCTTGGACCAAGGCAGTATGTCCTAGTATTTAACTTTAACTCTTACAAATAGTTCTAACTGTAAACTACAGTATTGAGGTGCACCAGTAAGGTGTAATTCAGACATGGCAGACGTAGCGTGCCATATCCACGAGAAGTCGAGCCCACCCACCTTTCAAGTGAGCATCAGCCTCCTTCCTCTTCAAGGCAAACAGTACGCACCTCTTGGATAATTTTAATACCAACTGTATTTTACAGCCAATGTTTCTGGTTATCTAAGATCTTATCAGGTATTAATAGTCCATCAATCACGATAGGTAGCTATCAGCACGCTGGTACGTAGAACTAGCCGACTATCTTGCACCGCTAGTGTTTGGTGTGGCCACAGACCCTACCAGTAGCTCTCTTTTTCCATTGTAGGTCGAGCCTATCCGGGGCTTCCTAACACGGGAGGTTCATACGAGCTACCCATTTGGTCATTGACCGTTTCGGTTATGCCAGACATATCAAGTCGCGTTTTAGAATTCAGATTGAAAGCTGTATCAGATGCAGAGTTGAGAGTTGTACAAAAGAAAATGTGTTAGAATGGAATTCCGTTTTTGAAGTGCGTTTTTGTGTACTTAGCAACACGTGCACTGAGTTTTGCCACTGCTTTCGAATCAAGACCTCAAAAAGAGATGATGCTCTGATCAGCAATGTAAAAATACATAATATGTTTCTATATGCCAGATTAAGAGCTTTATCAGTCTCCCTGACGATTCAAAGCTCTGCCAATATCCGCCAATATCTGTCACCGCAAAGCAACAAAACAAATGGATGAATATAGTAGTGATAAGACATTGGTTGACTGAGAAGCTGATAATTTGGCGAAGGGGTCTGGAAAGAATGGAAGAGACAGGATTAGTGCATGACAGCGACGCCAGAGATCTGGCAGTTGACGATGGCAGAGACCATGGGCTGATGTGTTCTCAGTGAACGCGATGAAAAATCAAAAATGGCTGAAGACTTTGCGCTTAGGGGTACGTTGTTGCTGGTTTGAGTTGCTCATTTTTGTTTGATTGGTCTACTGGGGAAATAGAGGGCTGTGATTGGCCGCAGCAGAATGTGCATATGCAAGTCATTAACGTCGGTCAGTTTTCTGGAGAGCTCGTGCTGAGCTGCTCCTTTTCAATCAACTTCCTACGCCGGCTACACCGTGTAGATTATCCCTTGGCCCCCCAACCAATGAAGGAGCGGCTGGCATTGAGATACCCTGGTAATCCCTGTAGGTTTGAATCCCGTGGGCGTGCAAGAGCGGCTTAGGCATCATCATACAGTACCATATCAATTAGCCTTCGTAAGTAGCATTGCATCTGTTGACTGCAGCTATTTTGGTCTCATGACCGGATGCTTAGGAATAGATTCATTCCCCGTTTCCTGTTAACGCTGCTCATACGTTATGGTCGGGATGCTTTCCAGTGTCCCCACTCTACCTGGCGGCATTCAATATGCGAGCCTGGCCCTCTGCGCTGTACGTTCTGCATAGTATGGCTTACATGCCATGCAAAAACTCGTCTCTTCATGTGATGGGGAGCCAGTAGATGTATGCTTCGACGTCGCAAATGTACATCCATAACAAATTTTGACACTGGCTCAGCGGTTTGTTGACTCATTCAATGAACAACACGACCAAGAATATGCTACAATTCCAACGTTTGTGCCGTCCAAATACGTTGGCGGACGGTGGGTGTGGGAAATTTGATATTGCTCACTGTGTGGCACACTATATTGCTCTACCACACTGTGGCAGAGAGTAATTCTTAGCCGAGCGTTTCGTCCTTGGGCATTCACTGCCACGAGGCCTATACCAACAGAAAAAAGGAAGCTGTTAATTTGGACAATCCGTTATTTCATTCGCCAACGTCAGATATAACTAGGAAGTCGAGGGTCCATGTAAATGGTTTTTCTGTAAACGATCCATATCCCACCACAGAGAACCACCAACACAACAGCGTCGAGTTTGCGCAGTTGTCTTGCATTTTCAATCAAACTTGCTTAGCATTATCTTGCGGTTCACCGACAATGCCTTTTAGTGCCCAAGTCTTTCCATCAATAAGTACCTTATGGTTGGTAGGTTGATGAGCACAGACTAAAGGATCTTCATCAAAGCCGTCGTGTAAATGTGTTTGTCATTGTGGGACTCCACAGCTCTGCGCTCTTGTGCGCTATCCAATCTTTTGACATTCATCTGCCTTCTTCACCGAACTTTCAAAACAGACATAAACTATCACGTGTGGTTTCGGAAATGGCCTCTACCCAGCAGGTTTCTAAAAGGTCCTAGGAGAGAAAACTTTGACTACGAATATTTAATTCTTCCTGAAGTGTTGTAAGGCTTTCAGAAGCCATATAAGCAAAAAGAACAAACGAGAGTTATGACTGCAGCGGCAACTTTGACTACTGCACCAAGAAGATCGGTTAAAATCTCACCCAAGTGCAGCCGCCAGAGCGCAAATACCAAAGCGAAATCATAACGAAGAATTGGACGCCGTGCGAGCGCTACGGGTTTTGATGCTGTGCTCGGATCTGGTCTCAATTCGGTTTTTAGCGTTTGTTCCTGGACCAAGTCTGAAGGGCTAGCACGGTGTCCAGTCGTTCTGATAGTGGTGCACTAGCAGCTGCGTCTCGGTGAGCTTTTAACCCGATCTTGCTGATGCCGTAGTCACCAGCAACTCTGTCCACGTAACTGTGGGTACAAAAAGTCTTCTGACGGTTACTTGGTCTTGAGGCTTGTGGGGTGGGTATTACTATCAGGAACATCTGGAATTTACGTTCCAATAGAAACAGAGCACAAGTTCCTGGTGATGTTGAACCGTATTCCTGTGCGATACCTACCTCTCAAGAGTCTAGAAGCAGACTAGACCACAGGAGAGGTCAGTGGCCTTTTGGGAGGGTCTTACGTGGCCATGCGCTACCGACAATGTCGGGCAAGAACAGCACTGCTTTCAGGTTACTCTGGCACTACTAAAGACGGTCGCGCAGGGCCGTGCGACTACGACGGTGGAAAGATATCCATCTTGTCTGCTGTTGGACATGGATTTTGTAACGCGCATCGCTGTTGCAGGCAGCTGCAGCTCCTTCCAGATCATGATACTGTACCATTTAAACTCGAAGATAGAAGATTGCTACCCCTGCAGTAGATACCATAGACAGAATGCCATACGTACTCCAGCTTAAGCCTTTTGATAGTTGCATGGCTGCCGTTTGTCTCCCGACACCAAACCGACAGGGCAAAAAGGCAATTACAGTACAACGACGTACTAGAAGAGACGCAGTCCGCCTATCTTCCATACCAGTGAGGAGGAGGGGACCTTTGGTGTTGCCATTCAACTCTTAGCGCCTCGCGAGTCGGGAGGCGCTAAGAGTTGAATGGCAATCGGGAGTCCCGACACCGAACCGACAGTACAAGTGCAGTGCAACGACGCACAAAAAGAGACACAGTCCCCTTATCTTCCATATCCGTGAGGGGAGGGGACCTTTGTTGTTGGCATTCGCTTTGCTCGGGGAGATAACAGACACCAGCACACGCGGCACAGCTTGTTCTGTTGACCATTAACTTTTTAGCGCGTCCCGTGTGCGTCACGCATCAGTATCTAGACTGTCTCGAATGTTTTTCAAATGACCCTTTACAAAGAAAGGAAAGAACGGCATGCACTTTCTTGTGCCCACTACTTCAGTTCGCGCGGGCACGCTCACGAGCCGGTACCGACGGTAGCTGCAAAATAACAGTCACCGTGACAGTGGTGACGCAGCCCCACTTGATATAAAATATCGATTAGCGAGCCCACCGCCGCAGTCCGTATCAGAAGAGCTTCCACTGCGCGTGCATGCGTCTTACATGTTGACACCAACAATGGTACCAAATGTTTTGTGGTTTGTGCGCTGGTTATAAGAAGTTGTGAGAAGCGATGAGGGAGCCCGTGAAGGGCAACGGGTGTGTGCTGATTCAACGCCATCTTCATCAATGACGACTTCCGAACTCCCGGCACTCTCGCACAATGAGCTCCATGGCTCCATGCAGAAGCTCATGCGCCGCCACGAGCGAGCCATCAAACAAACCGGCGATGTGAGCGCAATGCTCTCTCTCGCCGAGCTTCTCAAGGACAATACCTATGGCATCAACACACTTACCCCATATTTCCCTTACATCAGTCCGAAGGAAGATCTTTTTATTCAAACTTGTGAGAAGGACGATAATCAGATACAGATGCTTGGAAATCCAGGAATCAGCAACCAAAGCGAACAACCAGCGATCAATAGTACAATATTAGAACAGGAGGGGAATCCGAGGACCGCCATGAAAGAGATCCTAAGGAAGTGAGATCCATTCCGATGGTGCTGTAGACGGTGGACTAATCCTGCATCGGCAGGGAAGGACATCCCTTGGAAACAGCTTTAGAGAAGCTGCTCTCATTATGTACCTTGCGGTACACCGGCGGTGGCAGCGGTTGTGCCGCACTTCACGCTTGATTTCGTGTATTCTGTGCTTCAGGAAAGAGAACATGCTGGACAATGTCAAAAGGCGTGAAGGAAGCTGAAAAAGGTATTGACCGGTGAGGAAGGTATCTGGGGCAGTTCACGTTGTCCGATCACCTGTGTGGCGAAGAGTTGAGAGCTTCGTTGTATAGTGCCACCGGTGTTCTGCTAGGGGTATAATCATTTATTGATTCACAGCTGTGCTTGATTGCAAACCAACTGGGCGTTGACAAGTGGGAACGTCAGCATTCATGTTGTCATTCAGTAGCCTGCTACTCTGCCAGAGACAGTAATGTTAGCCGGAACACTCTTCATCTGTATCGAATAAAATACACAAGTCTTTCCATAGAACAGATTGAAGTATACTCTTGGAATCAGACAGTGTTTAAGCCCTTTTCTTGCTGCGGCAGTAAAAAATGAAAAGCTGTTCGTAATGACAAAGGGATTTAAATATGTTTGTAGAAGGGTACACAAATAATCTATCTGAAGGGGATGCAAAACGCTTCGGAGTCGATACGAACTCCTCTCAACTGAAGAAGCCAGTTGTCGCTACACACTCGTTAAGGTCCTCCAAGCTTCGTGCCAAATGTGATTCAAACCATTGCTTTTTGTCCGTCTAAACCGTTGCTTCTTCATCTTCTGAAGGTCCTTGTAGTGAACCGGGTGGAAGAGTGCCAGGCCGGGGTTAGAACCTTAACCACACAAAAAGCACACGAAGGTAGTTACCGGTTGAGCTATGGCCGCTCACGGTGTGGTGACCCAAGCCACACCGCCGGAGATGTTATTGTGACTCTGTGACTATCATCTGCAGCTGACAGCACCACAGTCTTTCAGATCTTTGAATATATACCAAAACTGTGCAGGACCCGGGAGGTCGTTAAACTCGTCCAGGTGATCGGCGGACTGATCGCCTCCACGGACCCGGGATGTCCGTAAAATCGCCCCGGCAGTCGGCGCACCGACAGCCTGAAGACCTGGGCGGTAGCGTCGGAAAAAGACCCCCGATTATCTGTGCGAGACAGAAGGGACGAGGCACGTGCAACACTGCGGATCTTACCAATCTTTTACTAGCTTTTCCCAGAAGGATCATGGAGGTTCCCATGGAAACTCTGGCGGGATCTCGGCTGGTCTCCAACGGAGACCAGGGAGTCTAGGAAGCGACAACACCGCCTGTACAAGGATCTGAATGGTTTTACAGGGGTTTTCTGGACTTACGCTGAAATCTACAGCAGACACGGGCCCCAACGCGATCTTACCGCCCTTTATCGCCAAGGGTAAAGAGAAAAGGGAGGGTAAGATGTCAGCAGATGTTCTGGGTGGCACGAACGTGGTACATGGAATCCGCCTTGTCGTGGTGTACCACTTACCTGGCGTTCTCTCGAGTTGAGGAAGGATTAGCAGAGCAAAGTCTGGAAGAGGCGAAACGCGCCAGAACGAAATGGATTATACATTCGGGTCTCCCCGCAGAAGTTTTGTACCATTCTACTACGTCTTGGAATACCAGTTGGTGAGCGTAACACGGCTGCTGCAGGGTGGGAGCAAGCAACGGCCATCAACAATATTTTGAGTCGAAGTTAATACTGGTGTAACGGGGTAGAGAGAACTTGTCATTCACGAGGAGTAGCTAGCGGTTAACCTTAGTTGTTGGGAAATTGAGGAGGAATTATGATAAGCTCTACCGCAGCGTCGCAATTAGCCAATGTGCGCCCCATCAAGAAGAAGAAGAAGAAGAAAACTGTGCAGCAGTTGGGCTTGATGCATGGAATATGGGTCAGGGCGTCAAAGTTGTCGTAGCCCATCTGGAATCACGATGCTTAATCGCTTTGCGCTGGATACCGTGGTGGTGAAAGACCACTGCAAGGTACTAGCGAGTCCCGCTCAGGGCACATGCAGTTCCGCCTGTCGAGTGTGCCGACCTTCTGAAAAGGCTATAAAACACTATAAAGTTACGCCGGGATGAGGAAACCAACTGGAGATGCGATTGGGTCTATTAGGGAAATTTAGCCGTCGAATAGATAGTTAGCATTCTACTTGTAGAAAGCGAATACCTTTGCCTTGGAATTAGAGGCACGTGCCGTAACCACACACACACACATGGAATATGGACCAGGACTTACTTTTTCTGGTTTGAAAACCTGCTGGAGTTGATGCCTTCTACTCGTTCCAAGTATTGCCGGGTAATTCGTCTCCAACCGCATGAGCCCGGGTTGAGTGTCCTTAGTCGAAGTCGAAGCCTGGATAGTAGTGACAATTCACCAAGACTACATAACCTCCTTGTAACGTCTCGAAAATAATTGACGTCTCAAAGCGCTTTGTTCATCAAATATGTGCCACAGCTATCTGTCTCTCAGTTACAGTCTCAAAAATACAAAAGCAGGCGCAAAGACCCCAGAAGTTCTACTCAGGTTGCTTTCTTCCTCTAGAGTTCTTGTTCACGATTCCGACTTTTGTCCAACAAACCTTTTTTTACTCAAAATGGTTTTCGCCTTGCCTCGAGGGAACCACGCAATGCGTGGGATGTTTGCGCCTTCTCATTTGACTGTTACCAATTTTGCATGCTCTACATCCAGCAGCACTTTCTGTTTATACGAAGAACTGCACGCATTGTCAACAGACTTCTTCATATTGCTTTCCAATAACCCCACTCTTAACAGCTCGCTGTCCTGAAGAGCGCCCCTACTTTAGCCCTGCTCAGTTCTCCGCCATGGATGGTTCATACACATCAAGCACTTTTTTTTAATACATCCTAACTCGCGCGGACACGGCATAATTAACGCAAATCACTGGGATGCATGTCCTTCTACTCAGTAAGCTATATCTTAACCTATGTAAGGATTTCGTCAATAAGTTGTTTTACATCCCTTGCGAAATAAGTGCGTTGGAAAGAGATTTTAACTGTGTCAAAGAAATACATGTAAACCAGGAGCCACATATCAAAACTACAACAATGAAAAGGTTTATGCAGCATGATGTCGCATCAGTGACTGCTGCGTATATTTTTCAATAGCAAAAGTGGCTTTTGGGGATATGAGAGTTGATAATCTACGAACTTCCTCAACGTCTCGAAGAGAGCGCGTGACCTTTTTCCACAACTCTACAGCGCGGGGTAGATCATCATCATGTCCTTCGGCAAGCATACACGCTAACAAAGTTCTTGCAAGTTGATGAGAAGAGCGCAATATAACACCTTCAACAAGATGAATGGCACGAGAAGAATCTTTCTTTACCCCCGAAACACCGTACCAAAGCACGTACGCAAGATTGATACGTATAAGATCGCTGTTATCCTTCTTCACGCCAGACTCGAGAAGAGACAACGCTGTTTGGGAGTCACAGTTTTCGGGCTGAATCTTGTGGTTTTCTAATAAGAGACTGGACAGATTTAGAACGGAAACAGTTCGTAATCTCTCCATTTTCATAACGGCATGTGTAATACGATGCGGGCAGCCACATACCGGAAGTACAGCATTGCTCCGCCTAAGGTGAAGTGGTAACCAAACCAACCAGTAGACATCATCGTGAAGCGCAGTTCCCTCCTTTAACATCGAGAAAACACGACGCAAGAGAAGAGTGTAAGGGTTATGATGTTCACTGAGAACGACAGCAAGTGCAACACTCTCGACAACCATTATCACATTTTTTCCAAGAGGCGTATCGCTTCGTTAAGACAGCGTTTCAGCAGAAGAGAATGACCGTATCGAAGCATATGGGCCAATAAAACATTTGCATTCGGAATCGTTTGTTTCGCCTCAAGGGCCAGATTAACAGCCAGTGCGCGATCAGGTGCTTCTGAGGCGGTACCACTCCAATAAATTTGTGCAAGCAGAGGCAGAAGTGATGGCTTTTTCGTGCGATTGTATACTTCGCGGCAGTGACGGAACGCTTCGCACGGATTAGGAGCTACACCACTTCGACCAGAGAGCAAGATCATTGACACAGATAACCTAGCACGAGTACTATCAAACTGACGTATGACTTGTCGATATAGGCGTACGGCTCTGGAAATATTGAGAACCGATGGTCTAAAATGGTAAAGAGAGGCCAATGAAGTCATGGCACGCTCGGAAGGAACAATTGAAATGAGCTTCTCGA
>NBIV01000438.1:0-22518 GCA_003194525.1 Gracilariopsis chorda
AAGTTTCAACGTCAAGGTCCAGAGCACCGTTTTCCTCTGGATTGGGAAACGGTAGCGTTGGAAAGGCTGGGTCTGGTTATATTGTTCCTCAACCGGTACGAACGTGGAAGTTGAAAGCGTCGAAAGATTTCGGCGATTAACGGGGTGCCGACGCCGTGTCAAGCGGTTTATACCATGCGTGGAGGACTGACATCAAGCAGAAGCTTATATAAAGCAGAGGTAATCGCCGAAAAGTACTGTTCAGTAATTTGGTGATGGGGATCTGGTAGTGGTGGTAGATCATGGTCAGATATGGCGTACTTGTTTTTACAAGGGCGTGAGCAGTGTTTGACAGGTTGCTCTACACATCAGGTCGAATTTGAATGCCGTCGCTCCAGGAAAACTTTGAGCCAGTTGTCCTGTGACGGGTTATGACTGGCTGTAACGCACAAACTCAGCACAGCTTGAAGGCTTCGTACTGCCAAGGCGATAGATGGCGTGGGAAACGGTCTGGAGAAAAGCTGGTCTTGCGCTCCATGGATCCTAAAAACGTCTGCAATGAGCACCGCAAACTTTGTGGAATCCGTTTTGGTTGTTATGGACTGACGACAAAGACGCGCGAAATAGGATTGGAGATCCTTTGCCAGCGCCTGCGCCGCAGAAAGGACTAGACAATTGAGACGGTCATATCCTGGCCCGAACGGCTGCGTGTAAGCCCCTCTGTAACGAATCGAAGACGGTGGGTTTGGTCGAGGGCGACAGGCAGACGGGATGGCTCCGCGGGGGAGCATAGGCAGTGGGAGAGCATTTAGTTCACTTGTTGACGTGTTGTCGGATCCGGATCCATGGCGATTCGGTCGCGGCCCAGTGCGCATATTGCGGGAGGGACTAGGGTCGCTCTTGTGCCAGGGTGGCTACAGCGCATTGCAAGGGAGAGGGCGGTGGCACAGGCGGTTGTGAAGACGGCGGTAAGGAAGGCGGCGAGCGGGAGTAGGACTCCGTCTGTGCCTCATCAGGCTGAGGGTGTGGCGAGGAATAGAGACACGGAGGGTCATGGAATTCAGATTTGCCTATGAAGCTCTGGGTAGGCAAAGTTGAAGACGGCGATGGTGATGCTGGCGCAGTGGACGGCGTGCTGCTGGTGCGCTGCGCGTCCGATGCATCTTCCAAGAGGATTCTTTTGTTGAGCGTGACGTGCTGAGATTTTGTGGTGCAACCGCGCCCACCTGTCCACGTGGCGGGAAACGTGGTGCCATCGCAACGGTAGCCTGCATCGCACCTCAGGCCACGTCACACGCGCGTTGTATGGAAGAAGATACACAGCTGACGAGCGCGCTAGCACAGCAACCTCGTCCGCGCGACCCGCAACCGCTTTCTGGAACTGACCTTCACTTCTGTTCTCGTCACTCTACAAGCGCACTCCCTTTTCCTTTTTTCTCCCTCCTGCCCCCCTCTCTCACACTAAACGCAACTTACCGTCGTCGCCATGTCCGACGCCGTCAATGTCGCTTTCGAGCGTTGCGAACATCTTCGTCAATAATGGGAAAATCTCAAATGTGACATGCTTGCTATAGACCCTTCAAATCCCAACGCCGCGCAAAGGAGGGACCGCCTTCGCAGCCAAATGGATCAAATCATGAATCAAATGACTTCAGTTCTCAATGAAACAAAACGACTCGTTCCTCCAAACCACGCTGAGCCACACGACGAGCCCATTGTTGAAGCGCGTCCGGTTCAGTATTCTGCTCATCACAAACACATCATTCATCTTACATACGATTCTTCTGAAGGTTCAGATGATTCTCACTCTGATTATGTTGATACCGACCCGCCAAAACCACACTCGCCACAACCGCCTCCAAGACCGGTTGCACCCCCGCTTCGGACTTAATCCCCGCCCACGTCCCCCATGACAAATATTGAGCTTTGTTGCTCTCCCGAACATCAAAAGGTGGCCAGTGAAGCCATGCGAGCGTCTTTGGCAGCCTTTTTTGCGGATCACAAAGGAATAACGTTACCGCCTCGTGCAACAGCAAATGGGCCTGAAACACGAATATCAACGTTTGAATCGAAAGCCAGACCGCGCTTCCGCGGATGAACAGCTTGAGATCGCCTCCAATCTTTCACTACTTTCACCCATTCTGGCAGATACTCCGAACATGCCCACACCACGTACTCGTACGAAGGAAGATCCGCATCGAAACTCTTTTGATAAGGGGCATGAAGTGTAGAGTCCCGCCCAACAACCGAAGGGAAAGGTCCCAGAGCCTGGTGCTCTATTGGTTTGTTCTCCCGTCACGGAATATGACAGTACTGGTCCAACCGGTAACTTGGAAGAAATGTTAGCGCAATCTGCGATATATCAAACCCACCCATGCGAAGAGAAAGAAGGATTAGGTTGTCTTTGAGGCTGGTGTCGCTTCCTCCTTCAAGGCTTTTCGATACATCGTTTTTTATGTCGCAGCCGCTGCTTTCAGTTTCAGCGCGGCGAACTCTAAGAATGATTCGGAGTCTTCTCACGTTAAGTAAAAGGCAAGAACTGTACAGAGTACGTAGGATCTGTTCTCAGAAACTCATGTCCGTATTCATGAACAAGGTAAAAACATGGAAAGAACTACCGGACGAGCAGAACAAATGGCCGACGATGCAAATGATATGTTAGCCGCTGCTGACGCGCTAAATCAACGACATAAGGGTGGGTTCTTCTCATAGCTTTGAAGGGTTTTGAAGCTTTTGAGCACTTTGTTGTATTATAAGCCTGGTTTAATAACAGTTTGTTCTTGCACTCGATCATCACTCTTACTACTAATGTTATGATTTGGGGTATGTGAACAGATTTACGCACAGAGGGGCAGAAGTTGCAAATCCGATATCCTCATTGCAGCTCCATGCCACGCTGCATTTTACTGAGAGCGGTAGCTGTCTCTTTCACGATTCGTAAAGGGAAAGGGGTGATCCTGCATTTCTGTCTTTCTACTTGGTGTATGCGTAGTATTGGAACCCGATCTTTTTGTAACCTGAAAAGTACTGGGAGTCATTGAACGCACATTGCAAAAACGAGCAGCTGCGTATTGCTGTGGCAGAAGTTATGTTAGACTCCTTAACCTCTCTCACGTTGTTTCTCAATTTGCTTTCCACCGGTCCCATGCTTCTATCATATTTGTGCTAGACTTCACGTAAGATGTACAACTTGTTCTTGCTGAACATGATGACAGCTACGGAGCAACAATTGTTTACGAAAGGCACCTGATCTCGCTAATGTACCAAAGCTGCAAAAATTTCCAAACTACATCGCCACTTTACACAAACCGCTGCACTAACTACAAGTTCTAACATAGTATGTTTCTATAGAAAGAACAAAAGTACGAGAAGAATTGAAGAGATTGATCACGCCCAACAAAAATCTGTGCAGCCGAAGAAGGCATTGAGTCCCGAGGCTGAAAAAGAAAATATACACTGCACGGTATAATTACCGATTCGAACCCTCAAGTCGTTCCATAGATGAGTATGGATGAAACTTTTGTTCTGTTCTTGTTCCGGGTATGAAGTTGGTAAGATTAAGTGCAGGAGGGTTGAGTGGAGCGGAAACTGCGTAAACCTCGTCGTATGAGCATTGGGCGGGTCTGGAGAGTACGAAATTCCTAGTGTGAAGAATCTCATACCAGCTTGAGATGTTTGGGACGTAGTCCGACTTAGAACGGCACTTGACTGACGCGATAACGAATTGACAGCTTGCCAGAACCGTAAAACGAGACGGCTTGAACAGAGGTCCAGCTGGAGCCAGCCTTCCATGACAGGACGCCAAACCAAGGCGAAATCCATTGGAAAGTTGTATGAGCAACAGGCGAAATAGCATGCGGGATAGAAGATGTATTTGGAATCGCGAATGCTTAGGACCCATACGGGATAGAAGCAGCAAAATTTGATTCACAATTCTACGAACTTCATGACATATGACTCTGTTACTTTTGAGAGGATACATGTAATGAAGAGGTGGATGAATGAGTAGAAGAAAAGGGCAGTAGAGCAGCTGCTGCCTCGCGTCCAAGACGTGCGTCAAGCGCTTGTTTCGGCTCCGCACGCTTTACCTTGACGTGTTTATGCATGATTTCGTGGTCTACATCCACCACTTTGTGGAATGTTAGTTCGGATGTAAACGTGATAAAGCCAAAGCCCCTCGAGTTATCAGTCTGATGGCCGTACATGACCTGACATTCTGCGATATCACCGAAGCGAATAAAGTGGGCATGCAGATCGAAACGTCTGCTTCGCGACATGTGGTGGGTAAACTACCGATGAAGAATTTCTTTGTGGCACGCCAGGCATTGCTACATGACGGAGGCACCCATTCCGAACGCGGCACAACTATCTTTGCCTCGAACACTCGGCCGTATAAGTCGGGAAATTCTGCGGCGACTCGCCCGGCAACAAGCTCATTGGCCGCAGTGGCCGTACCGAATTGACGAAATCTTTGGAATGGGATGGTCACGCGACAGCTGGTTGCGCACTTCAAACAGGAACAATCTCTATTGCTGGATATAAAGCGCTGTACATAATCATTAGTTCAGCGAAAAAAGGTGCACGTAAATTCATTTTCTCGAAACAATATATTACAGGCAGCGACGCATGTTTGCATGTATTACACGTTTGGGTCCCGTCACAATGTATGGGACACGATCCATTGTCCTCAATGATAGCTTTGCTGCCCGGCTTGCACCTGACCTGTACACTACAGTACCACTTCAGCAATGGTCTCTTCTTCCAACCTTGGAGAATGCAGTGCTGATTCCTCTTTATCAATACCTCGACGATCGGCCCGGCCACTCATTTGCATCTATTCGCCTCCGGCAGGCTTTCTGAACTGTAACCCGTCAAGCGGCCTGATACTGGTAAACAGCACTGTTTTGGCTGGCACGTTTAGTCCCATCTCAAAAGTCTCTGTCGCGAAAAGACATTTCAATAGCCCTTACTGAAATAGATTTCAAGAACCTCATTTACAACGGGAAGGAATCCTGAATGATGGATGTCAATTTCGAGATCCAGCAGTTGAAAAATGGGTGTGGTCCGGAGCAAATCCTGATCCTCGTCGTTCAGAGATGCTACCGCATTTTGAGATACTCGCGCTATGTTCGTTCGATATTCAAATGGCCAATCTATTCCGAGTATTCACGTGCGTTTGGAATCGTAGCGCTCAGGAGTACAAATCTGACAGTTTGCGGAACAAGGATGATTGATTCCTCCCACATGACCCCTCTTTCTTTGTCCCGCATATAGTGAACTGCATCAAAAATAACTCAAGAGACCTCACGTACAACTTAAATTCCTCTGTAGAGCATGCTCCTGAGAGTTTTGGTAGTCATTACACGACAAGAGGTATTCTTGTTATCGTTGCATCCCCGGTCATCAGTCTAACATCACTAAATTCTGCTTCAAGTTCTCGATATTTCTGATTGCTGAGGGCTTTGATCGGCGACGTATACCTTACCCTTTAGTTGTCTCTTCGTGCCATCGTATTCCGTTATCGCTGTCTTCAATGCGTTCGTGTGTGCTGCAACCAGAACGCTCTCGTTCCGCTCTACCCCTTTTACAATTTCCCGCTCAAATGAATTCAATGAAAGGGAATACTGCTTCGCCGGTTTCTCTGGCATCTTAAGCTCAGAAATGTTGTATTCTTTTTTGCAGTCTCCGCGAAGGAAAATGTCATGCTTACATGATGTTTTTAGCATTGGTGGAGATTGCACAAGCTTGTCGGGCAGAACAGACGATCCTGTTGTTCCCGTCGATTCCACACGAAATGTTATACAACGTGGCATTGAACTAGTAGAGGGAAGTTTTGAAGACACCAATGCTGGCTCTTGTTCTTCACATGTGTGAACATCATTGCTCGAGTCCTTATCTGCAAGCCTTGGTTTCTTCGAAACAACATGGGGATTGGCCCCGTTTAAACCTGTGCTATCTCTCTTATTTGACATAATTGGGGCGAAAGATGTGTTCTTAGGTTATCAATGGATGCCGATTGGACCACGCAAAGTAGTTCTCTTCCCAGAATTCTCATCTTTGCTTCCCTATCGGCTGGCACCCGCTATATGCTCTACGGGTAGTATAAATTGAGGAGTAGGATTCGGCGGTGACCACGAGCGTGAGGTGGTTGGACCTCAAGCTATGTCGTAAAGTTAAGTTTGTTGAGCTTGTGCTCGTGCACTCCTCTCCTCTACAACTACTTGCAGTATGAGGAACTCTTACGCTGTACGGAAAAGGGCCCCTACAGGATGCTAGGGACATAACAATAACCTCCAGCTTCGCAAGAAAGTGCTCACAAAAGCAACGAGGAAGTGCCGCAACAATTGCAGGTTCAAACTTTTGGAACTTAGCAAGATCTGAACGTCTGTTCACATCAACCGCGGATCAACCCTGCGGCTGTAGCCCCACTGTCATATCTCCAGTGCTATTGCACTGCACAACAGTTGCAATGATTCAATTAAAAAAAAAAGACAAAAAAACCTACGAGACAGGGGTGTAGAATTCTACGCATCTACCCGTGAATTGCTAGCTCCTTCTCATGACGCCGCCGGCGGCGTTTCTCAACTACGTGTAGGGACCGATTTGTCGAGGCGACCACAGCATGATGCTCTAGTCGCCTGGAAAGTTTCGAAACGAAACGACCACTGAAGTGCTCTCGTTGCTCTCATGGAAACATCGATATCAATGGTACCTTACATTTTTCACGATACTCATGCGATTTATTAAAAGGTTTCGGCCGTTATGCACCAAATAGATAGATTTCTTCTCGAATGGGGCAGCAGAGATAAAGGTGTCACTCAGTGCGGAAGCTAGACGTCTATGCAAACATGATTATGATGATGATGGACTGCTCCTATCGTCGTCACAGTTTTAGATTTCTGCTTTGTTTGGGGTCTCGGGTCACTGCTATCATCTAGATTATCGTATTCTCCAGGTGGTCCTGCAAGCAGGTAGAGAAATGCGCGTGCCTCCGCGATCGCTTTCCATCTGAGCCGCTCACCGAAGCGCTATTTTCATTAAATCCCTCCCGTGATTAAATCCTACGCCTGTGTCGGTTGTACTCCATCTTCTGCGTGCGCAAGTCCATGCTGACGGCAATCGACGCACGGCACAGACCACTGCCGCATTGAGCCGTACGACAGGAGGTTGCTCCCAACGGCGGATATGCTCCTATCAACATTGCCAGAAATGTTCCCCGCTCAATCGGGCCTGCCGCCGGCCCACTCTTGTTCGGAACCGCGCTGATCATTTCATACAGCTTCTATTGCATTAGTACTTTTTACATTAAGCGAAGATGTGTGATTTCATGTGATTTCATCCGTCCAATAACACCTCCACATGTCTCAATCAATCTGACCCTGACTTGACCAACCCTGCTCTCTATTCGTGCTCAATTTTGTTTGGTAGGGATTTGCAACAAGAGAAGAAGAACATTCTTTTAGCGATCATTCCGTTTTTACAAGCTAAGGATGAAGCTCGTTTTGTAGCAAAGGTAAGTGTCAATCCCTGATTTATATGCTCCTACCGCCTCATGAAATCAGAGCAAAGACACTTAAGGAGCTCGCAATTCGTATCCTGTTCGTCCCTTCCTTGGTGTGTTCTTCTATTTGTAGACAGAACAATACAGCAAATGGGAAGCAAACGTAATGGCGGATATCCCTAGCTGGAAGGTAGGGAAAAAGGTGCAAAAGTTTAGGAGTTTCATGCCTCCAGTTAGAGGAGAAGATCCGGTTTCTTACGATTAACGCTTGTACGAGAACAATAACCTTTAGCAGCAGGGTAAAGTAGCTTTCTCATGTTTCAAGACAAAAGAGTGTCAATAGAATACATTCTATCAACCTTAATTCTATCACTGAACCAGAACACATGCAGATGAAACACGATACAGATGTAGTATGAAAGTAGGCACTGTCTACGTCGCGTTTCAAACAGCGAAAGTCTTCAAAAGCGTGTTCAGAAGTACCGGTGGCTGCACTTCTGCTCCCTCGCCCCACTAGACTGACGTGTTCTTCGCAGAATCCAGCGTTATCGCGATGTGCTCCCAGAGAATCCCCGGCCTACTTCAATCGTGTGCTTTTCTCACATTCCTGGGCTTTGCAAACTCACAGTTCAAGCGAGCCACAAATGTTCAAGCGTTGTAGCAGTACCCGCGTCACCTCTCTGTCCGAAGTCGAGATGCATTGGTTGTGTGTTCGCAGCATACAGCAGTGCTCATAGTCCCCACAGGTGTTGGGGGTGCCATCGGCGGGTACGCTAGCGATTCACTTCCGGCTGCAAGACTTCCCCCACGCGTCACTGACACGCTCATTATTCACTCGGATGTTCTGAAAGGCGCACTAATGTATTGGCCAATCTCCAATGCGTTATACGTGGAAGGATACGCTCTTGATCGATTTGCTTGTGGAGAAATGGGTCCCAGCCCCAGTGTCATCTACATCAAATCGTCTCAGAATAGTACTTGATTCAGGCAGGCCCGAAGAGACCATCCTTCGCCATAGATACACCGCAGATGCTGCCCGTGCTACATTAGGCTTGGATATCACGCACCGCACAACAACGTATTTTGACAATTATTTGTCAAAATAGCGTCATCGAAGGGAGGCGCTTCATGGGGGACTACCGCTGATCCAGCGGCTTTGTTGCTTTCAGTCCAGCACCTCGAAAAGCATAGCTGTCAGGCTATAGCAGTTGTTTCCCAATTTTCTGAGGAAGATCATGTACAACTCGCAAACTACCGATCTGGAAACGCAGTTGATGCGAATTCTGGTGCAGAAGCAGTGATCAGCCATCTTGTAACTCGAAAGTTCCACCTAACATGTGCGCATTCTCCACCACTTCAACCGCTGCAAGCAGATGACAGCGTTTCACCAAAGTCAGCAGCGGAAGAGCTTGGCTATACAGTTTTGTCCAGCGTGCTTGTTGAGCTTTCTCGAGCACCTCATCTGGTTTCCAACAATCGGACGGACGTAGATTCTTCAGTTACTACGGCGGCGAATGTAGCCCTGCAGTGGTGAGGCTACCCAGTAGAGCCGACATGATGGTGATTGCGGTTAACGAAAATATCACAACGCTCGTTGTCAGAGCATCAAGTGCAGGAATTGATGACTCAACGCTAGTTTATGCGAGAAGTTACGCTGACGCTGCTGGCCTAGTCGCACCACACAGGGCCCGTATAACTATCTCCTCGCTTCAAACATCTGTAGCTCTTTTAAAGATTCATCCAATAACAGCGCCTTCCACGGATAATGCCTTGCTTCGCACTTTTGACACAATACAACGTAGAACAAACTCAGTCCCTCTGCAGCAATCCGCGGATAAGATAAATTCGACTTCTTGCATCGCGTATGGCAAGAGACAAAACAGGCTCATCACGAATTTGGTGCGCCCTGATCGCAATCTCCTAGCGACTAACTTTAGAACAAGAAGATCAGAATACGCAACTCCACCAAGGAAACCATCGAGGTGCCCGAAGCGCTCTATTCTTGAACCCGGAGACAGACCCGTTCCAAAGTTCATGATCACAATTTAAGCCAAAGACTAAAGTCCTTTTCGCGCACGTGGGCCCAACAGCTCTTTGTGAAGGGCGCGGATGACAGAAAAAGAAACGGTGCGTTGCATCCGTGTATACTGATAGCTGTTGAACTATTTCGCATGCCGATCGGTCAGGGGTTGGTAGATGGTGGTGAAGAAATGTTTCAGTCCTGAGACTCGGCAGAAGTGTTGGCAAACATCGAGGTGAATTGGGAATCACTGTCCGTGTGGAGATAAGGCGGCAGTCAATACCAAACAAGTGCGCTCCGGGGTCTACGTACATACTACGGCTCAAAAGCTTTCGAGAACAAAAAGCAAACTAATGAATTTGGAATTCTTTCCTGCTTGGCGGAAGAAGAGCACACGAATAATCGCAAGACTTTTCGTTCGGCTCTAAGCAACGGGGGCATAGTGAAGGGGTGGGTGACATTACTGATCACCACTTGGCATGGCTTAGCGGAGAACAAGTGGGTGGCAGTCAGCAGGAACTTAGGGCACAAAGCTGACGCGTTTGAGGATGTATCGTTTGCGCGAAAAGAAGACACACAAGTCCTGAAACGAGCTCTACGAATGTTTCGAGACGAGACCGCATTCAAAACGAGTCACTAACTAAAGTGACTCCCATCACTATAACACAGTCTCCTGGTGACGAAAAACGGTTTCTTGGAGGTGGGAGTGAACTGCAGCCCTCCGGGCTGCACTTCATTTCCACCACGAGCCTGCCATTTCTAGATATAATAGTAAAGCAGAATCCGAAAAAACGCAGCGGCATTTCTGAGTACAGAGCTATCTGCAAAACTCTCGGCATTGGTGATGAAAAGAATGAATTTGGGAGCGTCGAGATGCTATGCTAGTCCTGAAGTGTAAGAACGGGCGTCGTGGAGCCAGACCTAGGCAGCGGAAGATCTCGAGTTTTTCTGACAAATACAATCTCAGGATGAGAGTGACACTGTCAAACTAGAACTACCACTGGGCCGAGAGCGACTCTTTATCAGGCAGCTTCACGCTGCATGGCCAGGATTCATGATGTTGTAAAACTCGAAAAAAACAGATGATATGATATGAGGGCTTGATCACCAAACGAGGCTTGAATGCGAGAGAAAGTTGAGAAGGAGCGATACGTCCTTGAAGGACTCGTGTCTGCATTTAAGTAGAAAGCGTTACCATTTTCGGAGTACGTTTGGTGCGGAAACGGATTGCACGTGAGCGCGTTGAGCTGGAGCGTTCGGCATGTTACCAATGATGGCCAGGGTAAATATCGGTCACGTGAGCATTACACTTAGGGTCAGAGCAGAGGCGTTGGGCAATGCGACGGGTGTGATGTTGGTGCGTGGCAAGGTACTAACTCTCAACCCACCACCTGGCACGTAGTGAGTTGAGAGACCGACCGCGGGGTGTCACGTGAATCTTGAGACAACGCGTCTTGTAATCTCTACGTAGGTGCATCACAAGCGCGGTACGGCTGAAGCAAGGCTGCCGGAGAGAGATTGCCGACAGCGCAAAAGCTGTGGTATCTACATGTTTCCGGGAGAATGCACCGAAACAGGCGCCATCGGTGCGGTAACATTCGTAGTCGATAATCAGCAATACGCGACCGAAAGTGCTGACACACAGGTGAACTCGAACACAGTGCCGCTTGGCATGTCAATAGCCGTCACTCTCTCTCGCCAGCGGGCGGCGATCACATTTTCCTTTTTCAGCCGGCTTGAAAAGCGGTCAAAACGACGCCTTAGGCAGCCGCGCCAAGGACAGTGCCGGTACGAAACCGACGCTGTCACATACGCAGCAGAAATAAGTGTTGGAGGAGGAGCAAGCCCACCCGTCCATTCAAAAAGTTACAGCCCGTCACCGACACTCTCCCCCCCCCTCCCTCCATCCAGCGAGCCGTTCGCACGCGTTGTACGCACGCTCTCTGGACGTGGCACAACGCGCCACGAACAGCGCACCCCCCGCCACGTGCTCCGGTACCGCACCCAAACTAACGCGAAAAACAGCATCCGCACGCGAAACGAACGTACCTTCGCACCACCAGCTTCCGTACTTAAAAGAGCGCGCGCCGGCACCGCTCTGCTTCGCCGCCCCACCTCTCTTCGAAAACGAAGGAAGGCAGAACCTGTGACCCTTCCCATCACCAACTCCGCTTGCACCTCCATCGCTGCAACAACAGCAATACCGGCTCAATCTCTGGCTCGCACAAATGAACGTGTGCCCCCCGGCCCCGAGGGCTCACGTGGTCATCAGCCTTCTCCGAAGTACACTCCGCAGCACCCTCAGCAACACCCGCCGCGGCGCCCTCCGCAGCACCGGACGTACCACACAGCGCCAGACCCAAGCATTCTGCCGCCCATGTTCTCTCAAAATGACCATTTCCAGCACCAGTCTGCTCAGCACCAGCCTGTTCAGCTTCACGTAACGGTCGTGCAGCCTTATTTTCAAAACTGTTGTACGTTCAATGGCTCACCAATCCCTCCGCCAAACTCCCTTTCTACCTCTCTTTTGCTAGTTGCTGACCAAAAGGTTTTCTTTTCTTCGTTCTCTCAAAATGACCATCCTAAGCACCAGTCTGCTCAGCACCAGCCTGTTCAGCTTCACGTAACGGTCGTGCAGCCTTATTTTCAAAACTGTTGTACGTTCAATGGCTCACCAATCCCTCCGCCCAACTCCCTTTCTACCTCTCTTTTGCTAGTTGCTGACCAAAAGGTTTTCTTTTCTTCGTTTGCTCAAAATGACCATTTCCAGCACCAGTCTGCTCAGCACCAGCCTGTTCAGCTTCACGTAACGGTCGTGCAGCTTATTTTCAAACTGTTGTACGTTCAATGGCTCACCAATCCCTCCGCCCCACCCCCTTTCTACCTCTCTTTTGCCAGCTGCTGACAAATAAGATATTCTTTTTTTCGTTTCCTTACACACAGACACCTTCAACTTTCACTCCAGCTGCACCGTAAATCTAACCTTTGCTGACGGAGAGGGCTTAACTCGAGTCACGTCTTGCCCACAGTCGGGCAATAGAGCCCCTGCCCCCGCGCCAGTTAACCCCATACCGCCCGTGGCGCCTGTGCATCCGGCTGGCCGCACGTCTCACCGTGCTCCAACCCTCCAATACGCCCCTGAACAGCGGCCTCCACAGGCCCCCGGTACATTGGCGTCCGTGCCCTCTCTACCTCGGTCTTCGCCACTGACGGAACAACCCTGCAAACGCAGCCGTCCGTCCGCACGCACAATGCCCACATCCAACTCCAGCGAGTGTGAGGGTGGCGAAGATGGATTGCATAACGTGCGTACCCGCAGCCACGGCTCCACGTCCGCCCATGTGGACGAAGCCAATCTGAATGACTGGGAGGCTGTGGTAGACATGTATTTGCATGGAACCGGTGCTCCGGACGGTGTGCCGCTGCGCGATCATTGCAAAGGAGACGGTCGTCGTGTGAATGACTACAGACTGCTGGAGAAGCGCCGCACAGTCGGAAAGACGTTTGAGTTTTTAGGGGCGCCGAGGTTCAAGGCGGCGATCGGCTACCGTTGGGACGGCAACTTGCGCCGAAAGCAGAAATTGTACATTGTGATCAATCGTTGTCGCGTTGTGAACGCCATGAGGAAGGCGGGTGAGCCCGTACCGGATGACTTTGCGACGCTGGCGGAGATGATTGACACGCGCATTCGCGACAAGGAACGCGCCAAGGAGGAACGCGAGGCGAAACGCACCGCGGAGCCGAGGTGTCAGGGCTCCATGCCCGACGGATCTACGCGCATTACTGTGATGCCCAGAACTGCGCGTCAAGGCGAGCGATCGGTAGCTCTCGTGAGACGCACGGACTCCGTGCCACGGAGTGGTAGATAACAGCTGCGCTCAAAGGGCGGGAGGTTGTTTGGGTATTTTCATTTTTGGGTGTTGGTTTTTGGGGCTAAGAATGAAGCTTTGGATTTCCGCGATGGTGAGCACGTGTGAAGGGCTGTTCTGTTGCTGCGGTCGCTTCGGCGGCTGCGCAGCTGCGCATGTGCGCATGTGCGCGGCGCGTCGTGACGCGGGTGCGATGCGGCCGCTATGCGCGCCTCTCATTGGCGCTTCAGCGTCGCGGCGGCCACAGGCCACCACGGCGGATTACAGCGCTTGTCCGCAGTCGCCCTCTCCGGCGACGAAAGGTAGACGCTAACCCTTTAGCCATTGCATCACAGCTTGTGTGCCATACAAATTATCAAATAAATAAGCGCTACCCTTGTACGCAGCAGCGTACCGCGCACTGCTTGCACATAGTCTCATATCGCTCCCTCTAAGAGACCGCGCCGCGAGTTGTGAATTCGCTTCCAACCGCTTTTGCCTCCCCAGCACGCTTTTGTAGGCAGAATTTCAGCCTGCTGTCGTGCCAAGTGGGACGGTACCAGCTCCAACGCTGCCAAACGTATCTCTGCAAAAGACGAACGCCGACCGTTTCCGATATCGCTTCATGTTGCAGCTGTCTAGCTCTCAAGCACAATTCGACGCTGTTAGTCCGCGCTCGAACGTCTCTCGCGCTTCACCCTTGTAAGGCTCTTCCGTGTAGTTTGCGCTACCAAACTAACCGCCCACATCACACCATGTGCTGCGCATGTTTACCCAAAGTTTACGTCCATGTCACAAGTTTGTCTTCCGATGTACTCGTTGCCTATTCTAAAATCTAATTCCATTACCCTCACGCACCACGTGCAGCACTACTCACTAATCCAAAAAGTTAAAGGTTCACTCTTAATACGGTATCCACAACGTCAACGAAGAGATTTAAACTGACATGTTTTGCTCAAAGTTCCTTTGCAAGCAATTGTCTGCCTTCAGTGGATGGTTGACTTCCTCCCTTTGTGAGGATGAGTTCCAGCCAGAGCTTAAGAAAGATGATTGCAAGTTCTCCAAACTGTTCAAAGCTTCGATTTTCCATGCACTAACTCACCATATAACGCCGTTTAACCCTTTTTGTAATCTAATATATCCTTCTTGTCCACTAAATCCCAGTTCGAGTGCATTCCTCCATCTACCGTTTCTTTTCTCCCCTCTTCCGCTGTTGGGCTGTACCCCAGAACTGAACAACACTACGTAATGGATACATGTCTTAGTTTTGTACATCCGTTGATGCTACATGTCACAAACGAAATCTGGCATCGCTTCACGCGAGAAGGCAGTGCACAGCAGGCACTAATTATTGCGTAATGTCCATCTGGCGGAAGCATTGAGCAAGAGGCTACAGAGCGCTTTGAAAGAATGCAATTTCTGTTTCGCTACATACGAAATGCTAGAGCAGAGTATCAAGTGGACCATGGTCGACAATTTTATCTCTCAATTCGAACTGACGCCGTCCCAGCGTCGGATGTAGATGCCAAGAAGGGATGCTACTTCTCTGACCAAAGTTAATTCTGAGAAACTGACGATTAAACTCATTGACGGCGTGGGAGGATCCACTACTGAAACAGATTTCGGCGGCAATGCCCTTCATTTTTACATTGGAACAATCTCGGGGGCGTCATACCCATGCCTGATTTGATCGATTTTGAAAAGGAATTGAAGAGGATTGAAAAGCAGTCTGTCAATGTAAAAACTCCAACTGCCTAGGAAAGAGGATGAGTGCCACTGGGTTTGCAGACAATGCACCTCCCACGGTTTTGCAAAGATTAGGACATCTGCTGATGAGTTGAATTCACAGCTCACAAGCCTGATAAAGAGACTGGCAGAAATAGGGGAGTTGACAACCACTGAGTAAAGATTCTTCCTTTCTCAACTTGGCTACGACGACGCCCTGATACAGTGAACTGTTGATTCCAGTACTTGCGAACTACTTACACTCATCTGTTGTGCCCCTCTCTCCGTCTCGTTGACGGATCCATTTTGACCAACACGGGTCATCTTTGTACAACATGGTTTGCTAATGGGCGCAGTACCTGACGTACCTACCGCCTCTCGTACGGCATGATTCAAGAATCGCTCAGCTGATCCACTCTTGTGCTCTTCGGTCGTAGTCCGGAGCTCTGTGTAGTATTGATTTTCGGCTCTGTGCGATGGACAAACAACAAAACACGTGATGTCTCGTCAGTTTCCGCTTGAGGAAAAGCTACTGACAGCAAATTTCCATTCCCTTTCTCAACAACGGTACGTTGCAGGGGTCCTGGCCAGATCAATGCCAGGTGCACTGAAATCAAACCCGTGAAGATCTAAGTGAACTTACCAGTACCGCTTCCGCGCGAAATGAATAATGAGAGTACAATCTTCGTCATCGCTGTTTGTCTTCGCGCACCTAAAAGTCAAGAATTTTGAAGAGGTATCTGCTGGTAGGAGAGCTTTGCTACTTGGCTCAGCTGTCTCCCTGCCATACGTCAGATCCCAGACAGACTTCACTACAGCACTGCCGAGTTTATTGGGTAGTCCTTTTTCCCTGGCCGAGTCGAATATTTCTAATGCCTTAGTTCAAGAGTCAGTCAAACGGTAACAACCGTTGCTGGACAAATTAATACCGCACTCCATAAGCAACTATTGTAGGCGCTCGCCTATCGCATTCTTCTCTTCGTATATAATGACTATCAGCTGGGCCATCATGCCGCAGCAAAACAGTCTTTATCACAAACGATGTTTCTTGTGATATTATAGCCGAATGCTTCTTCATTGGCCAAATTGGGCGTCTTTCTCTCTTCTTCAAGGTCCAAGGTTACCTTGTTGATCTACATGAATCCCGTGAATGCTTCCCTGAAGACGAAACCTTTCTTTTTGCCCATACAGGCGAGAACATTGAAAGAAGCTGTTCTGGCGACGACAGCACATTGCGTAAGATCATCGTGTATGTGGTTGGTCAAGTAATCAGCCAGCAACAGTGCGATTTCATAACCAGTGAATATACACAGCGACCTATGGCTGAAATTTCGGCAGCCCCTAGAGACCGGCATCAGGATCATTCGCAACCACAATTGGAGCATTGCATCGTTTTGAAGTTTCAACGTCAAGGTCCAGAGCACCGTTTTCCTCTGGATTGGGAAACGGTAGCGTTGGGAAAGGCTGGGTCCGGTGTATATTGTTCCTCAACCGGTACGAACGTGGAAGTTGAAAGCGTCGAAAGATTTCGGCGATTAACGGGGTGCCGACGCCGTGTCAAGCGGTTTATACCATGCGTGGAGGACTGACATCAAGCAGAAGCTTATATAAAGCAGCGGTAATCGCCGAAAAGTACTGTTCAGTAATTTGGTGATGGGGATCTGGTAGTGGTGGTAGATCATGGTCAGATATGGCGTACTTGTTTTACAAGGGCGTGAGCAGTGTTTGACAGGTTGCTCTACACATCAGGTCGAATTTGAATGCCGTCGCTCCAGAAAACTTTGAGCCAGTTGTCCTGTGACGGGTTATGACTGGCTGTAACGCACAAACTCAGCACAGCTTGAAGGCTTCGTACTGCCAAGGCGATAGATGGCGTGGGAAACGGTCTGGAGAAAAGCTGGTCTTGCGCTCCATGGATCCTAAAAACGTCTGCAATGAGCACCGCAAACTTTGTGGAATCCGTTTTTGGTGTTATGACTGACGACAAAGACGCGCGAAATAGGATTGGAGATCCTTGCCAGCGCCTGCGCCGCAGAAAGGACTAGACAATTGAGACGGTCATATCCTGGCCCGAAGGCTGCGTGTAAGCCCTCTATAACGAATCGAAGACGGTGGGTTTGGTCGAGGGCGACGGGCAGACGGGATGGCTCCGCGGGGGAGCATAGGCAGTGGAGAGCATTTAGTTCACTTGTTGACGTGTTGTCGGATCCGGATCCATGGCGATTCGGTCGCGCCCAGTGCGCATATTGCGGGAGGGACTAGGGTCGCTCTTGTGCCAGGGTGGCTACAGCGCATTGCAAGGAGAGGGCGGTGGCACAGGCGGTTGTGAAGACGGCGGTAAGGAAGGCGGCGAGCGGGGAGTAGGACTCCGTCTGTGCCTCATCAAGGCTGAGGGTGGCGAGGAATAGAGACACGGAGGTCATGGAATTCAGATTTGCCCTATGAAGCTCTGGGTAGGTCAAAGTTGAAGACGGCGATGGTGATGCTGGCGCAGTGGACGGCGTGCTGCTGGTGCGCTGCGCGTCCGATGCATCTTCCAAGAAGGATTCTTTTGTTGAGCGTGACGTGCTGAGATTTTGTTGTGCAACCGCGCCACCTGTCCACGTGGCGGGAAACGTGGTGCCATCGCAACGTAGCCTGCATCGCACCTCAGGCCACGTCACACGCGCGTTGTATGGAAGAAGATACACAGCTGACGAGCGCGCTAGCACAGCAACCTCGTCCGCGCGACCCGCAACCGCTTTCTGGAACTGACCTTCACTTCTGTTCTCGTCACTCTACAAGCGCACTCCCTTTTCCTTTTTTCTCCTCCTGCCCCCTCTCTCACACAAACGCAACTTACCGTCGTCGCCATGTCCGACGCCGTCAATGTCGCTTTCGAGCGTTGCGAACATCTTCGTCAATAATGGGAAAATCTCAAATGTGACATGCTTGCTATAGACCCTTCAAATCCCAACGCCGCGCAAAGGAGGGACCGCCTTCGCAGCCAAATGGATCAAATCATGAATCAAATGACTTCAGTTCTCAATGAAACAAAACGGACTCGTTCCTCAAACCACGCTGAGCCACACGACGAGCCCATTGTTGAAGCGCGTCGGTTCAGTATTCTGCTCATCACAAACACATCATTCATCTTACATACGATTCTTCTGAAGGTTCAGATGATTCTCACTCTGATTATGTTGATACCGACCCGCCAAAACCACACTCGCCACAACCGCCTCCAGACCGGTTGCACCCCCGCTTCGGACTTAATCCCGCCCACGTCCCCATGACAAATATTGAGCTTTGTTGCTCTCCCGAACATCAAAAGGTGGCCAGTGAAGCCATGCGAGCGTCTTTGGCAGCCTTTTTTTGCGGATCACAAAGGAATAACGTTACCGCCTCGTGCAAACAGCAAATGGGCCTGAAACACGAATATCAACGTTTGAATCGAAAGCCAGACCGCGCTTCCGCGGATGAACAGCTTGAGATCGCCTCCAATCTTTCACTACTTTCACCCATTCTGGCAGATACTCCGAACATGCCCACACCACGTACTCGTACGAAGGAAGATCCGCATCGAAACTCTTTTGATAAGGGGCATGAAGTGTAGAGTCCCGCCCAACAACCGAAGGGAAAGGTCCCAGAGCCTGGTGCTCTATTGGTTTGTTCTCCCGTCACGGAATATGACAGTACTGGTCCAACCGGTAACTTGGAAGAAATGTTAGCGCATCTGCGATATATCAAACCCACCCATGCGAAGAGAAAGAAGGATTAGGTTGTCTTTGAGGCTGGTGTCGCTTCCTCCTTCAAGGCTTTTCGATACATCGTTTTTTATGTCGCAGCCGCTGCTTTCAGTTTCAGCGCGGCGAACTCTAAGAATGATTCGGAGTCTTCTCACGTTAAGTAAAAGGCAAGAACTGTACAGAGTACGTAGGATCTGTTCTCAGAAACTCATGTCCGTATTCATGAACAAGGTAAAAACATGGAAAGAACTACCGGACGAGCAGAACAAATGGCCGACGATGCAAATGATATGTTAGCCGCTGCTGACGCGCTAAATCAACGACATAAGGGTGGGTTCTTCTCATAGCTTTGAAGGGTTTTGAAGCTTTTGAGCACTTTGTTGTATTATAAGCCTGGTTTAATAACAGTTTGTTCTTGCACTCGATCATCACTCTTACTACTAATGTTATGATTTGGGGTATGTGAACAGATTTACGCACAGAGGGGCAGAAGTTGCAAATCCGATATCCTCATTGCAGCTCCATGCCACGCTGCATTTTACTGAGAGCGGTAGCTGTCTCTTTCACGATTCGTAAAGGGAAAGGGGGTGATCCTGCATTTCTGTCTTTCTACTTGGTGTATGCGTAGTATTGGAACCCGATCTTTTTGTAACCTCAAAAGTACTGGGAGTCATTGAACGCACATTGCAAAAACGAACAGCTGCGTATTGCTGTGGCAGAAGTTATGTTAGACTCCTTAACCTCTCTCACGTTGTTTCTCAATTTGCTTTCCACCGGTCCCATGCTTCTATCATATTTGTGCTAGACTTCACTTAAGATGTACAATTTGTTCTTGCTGAACATGATGACAGGTACGGAGCAAAAATTGTTTACGAAAGGCACCTGATCTCGCTAATGTACCAAAGCTGCAAAAATTTCCAAACTACATCGCCACTTTACACAAACCGCTGCACTAACTACAAGTTCTAACATAGTATGTTTCTATAGAAAGAACAAAAGTACGAGAAGAATTGAAGAGATTGATCCCGCCCAACAAAATCTGTGCAGCCGAAAAGAGGGCATTGAGTCCCGAGGCTGAAAAAGAAAATATACACTGCACGGTATAATTACCGATTCGAACCCTCAAGTCGTTCCATAGATGAGTATGGATGAAACTTTTGTTCTGTTCTTGTTCCGGGTATGAAGTTGGTAAGATTAAGTGCAGGAGGGTTGAGTGGAGCGGAAACTGCGTAAACCTCGTCGTATGAGCATTGGGCGGGTCTGGAGAGTACGAAATTCCTAGTGTGAAGAATCTCATACCAGCTTGAGATGTTTGGGACGTAGTCCGACTTAGAACGGCACTTGACTGACGCGATAACGAATTGACAGCTTGCCAGAACCGCAAAACGAGAAGGGTTGAACAGAGGTCCAGCTGGAGCCAGCCTTCCATGACAGGACGCCAAACCAAGGCGAAATCCATTGGAAAGTTGTATGAGCAACAGGCGAAATAGCATGCGGGATAGAAGATGTATTTGGAATCGCGAATGCTTAGGACCCATACGGGATAGAAGCAGCAAAATTTGATTCCAAATTCTACGAACTTCATGACATATGACTCTGTTACTTTTGAGAGGATACATGTAATGAAGAGGTGGATGAATGAGTAGAAGAAAAGGGCAGTAGAGCAGCTGCTGCCTCGCGTCCAAGACGTGCGTCAAGCGCTTGTTTCGGCTCCGCACGCTTTACCTTGACGTGTTTATGCATGATTTCGTGGTCTACATCCACCACTTTGTGGAATGTTAGTTCGGATGTAAACGTGACAAAGCCAAAGCCCCTCGAGTTATCAGTCTGATGGCCGTACATGACCTGACATTCTGCGATATCACCGAAGCGAATAAAGTGGGCATGCAGATCGAAACGTCTGCTTCGCGACATGTGGTGGGTAAACTACCGATGAAGAATTTCTTTGTGGCACGCCAGGCATTGCTACATGACGGAGGCACCCATTCCGAACGCGGCACAACTATCTTTGCCTCGAACACTCGGCCGTATAAGTCGGGAAATTCTGCGGCGACTCGCCCGGCAACAAGCTCATTGGCCGCAGTGGCCGTACCGAATTGACGAAATCTTTGGAATGGGATGGTCACGCGACAGCTGGTTGCGCACTTCAAACAGGAACAATCTCTATTGCTGGATATAAAGCGCTGTACATAATCATTAGTTCAGCGAAAAAAGGTGCACGTAAATTCATTTTCTCGAAACAATATATTACAGGCAGCGACGCATGTTTGCATGTATTACACGTTTGGGTCCCGTCACAATGTATGGGACACGATCCATTGTCCTCAATGATAGCTTTGCTGCCCGGCTTGCACCTCACCTGTACAGTACCACTTCAGCAATGGTCTCTTCTTCCAACCTTGGAGAATGCAGTGCTGATTCCTCTTTATCAATACCTCGACGATCGGCCCGGCCACTCATTTGCATCTATTCGCCTCCGGCAGGCTTTCTGAACTGTAACCCGTCAAGCGGCCTGATACTGGTAAACAGCACTGTTTTGGCTGGCACGTTTAGTCCCATCTCAAAAGTCTCTGTCGCGAAAAGACATTTCAATAGCCCTTACTGAAATAGATTTCAAGAACCTCATTTACAACGGGAAGGGGTCCTGAATGATGGATGTCAATTTCGAGATCCAGCAGTTGGAAAATGGGTGTGGTCTGGAGCAAATCCTGATCCTCGTCGTTCAGAGATGCTACCGCATTTTGAGATACTCGCGCTATGTTCGTTCGATATTCAAATGGCCAATCTATTCCGAGTATTCACGTGCGTTTGGAATCGTAGCGCTCAGGAGTACAAATCTGACAGTTTGCGGAACAAGGATGATTGATTCCTCCCACATGACCCCTCTTTCTTTGTCCCGCATATAGTGAACTGCATCAAAAATAACTCAAGAGACCTCACGTACAACTTAAATTCCTCTGTAGAGCATGCTTCTGAGAGTTTTGGTAGTCATTACACGACAAGAGGTATTCTTGTTATCGTTGCATCCCCGGTCATCAGTCTAACATCACTAAATTCTGCTTCAAGTTCTCGATATTTCTGATTGCTGAGGGCTTTGATCGGCGACGTATACCTTACCCTTTAGTTGTCTCTTCGTGCCATCGTATTCCGTTATCGCTGTCTTCAATGCGTTCGTGTGTGCTGCAACCAGAACGCTCTCGTTCCGCTCTACCCCTTTTACAATTTCCCGCTCAAATGAATTCAATGAAAGGGAATACTGCTTCGCCGGTTTCTCTGGCATCTTAAGCTCAGAAATGTTGTATTCTTTTTTGCAGTCTCCGCGAAGGAAAATGTCATGCTTACATGATGTTTTTAGCATTGGTGGAGATTGCACAAGCTTGTCGGGCAGAACAGACGATCCTGTTGTTCCCGTCGATTCCACACGAAATGTTATACAACGTGGCATTGAACTAGTAGAGGGAAGTTTTGAAGACACCAATGCTGGCTCTTGTTCTTCACATGTGTGAACATCATTGCTCGAGTCCTTATCTGCAAGCCTTGGGTTTCTTCGAAACAACATGGGGATTGGCCCGTTTAAACCTGTGCTATCTCTCTTATTTGACATAATTGGGGCGAAAGATGTGTTCTTAGGTTATCAATGGATGCCGATTGGACCACGCAAAGTAGTTCTCTTCCCAGAATTCTCATCTTTGCTTCCCTATCGGCTGGCACCCGCTA